>JAQQPU010005796.1:31359-45463 GCA_029168905.1 Artemia sp. Kazakhstan ARC1039 | reverse complement strand
CCTCATTTACGTAACAATAATATACGAATATAGAAGTTCATTACGTAAGTTATGTCAGATTAAAATTTCGAGAAAGCCATTTAGCCAAAACAAGCAAAATTAATATGCAAATTTCATTTTAATCATTCATGTACGGTGAGCCAAAATCAAAGCTGAATTAATTCAAAAACGTTTAGAAAATGAATAAAAAAACTAAATTTTTTTAACTGAAAGTAAGGAGCAACATTAAAACTTGAACAAAAATTATTCCGTATACGAAAGGGGCCGTCCCCTCCTCAACGCCTCCCTCTTCACGCTAAAGTTTTTAATTGTTTTGAAAAATAGAGTTGTGAGAAAGAGTCAAACTTTAACGTAAAGAGCAAGGCGTTGAGGAGGGGACAGCCCCTTTCATATACGGAATAATTTCTGTTCGTTTTCAGTTTTAATGTTGCTCCTTACTTTCAGTTAAAAAAAATTGTTTTTTTTTATTTAATTCAAAATTAAAAACGAGCGGTTATTTCATTGTGACAAGTTGATAGTTTTCTTCATTATTATGAGAATTCTTATGGAAGAAGGAATTATACTATCCATATCAGCATATGGTACTTTTTGGGGCCGAAAAGAGTATATTTTATCTGTTTGGTAGTGGCACAAATTTGCACAGCAGACCTTGCAATCCTGTCTCAAAATGATTAGACCAAAAACTGCAGTTAAAAAGTTTCTGCTGTTCACTTATGACATATTAAGTTCATACAAAATGAACCTATTGATTATAGAGTAAACAAAGATGTTCAATCGAATAGCTGGATAGTTAGCTAAAGTCTGTTTCCATGTAACGTGACCTCGTTCAGCTCATCCCTGTTTAACTCAACCCCAATTCAACTCAATCCCATTCAACTCCACCCCTATTTAACCCAAGCCCCATGCACCTCAACCCCCATTCGATTCTGACCTCATTCAACTCAACCCCAATTCAATTCAATTCCTGCAACTGACTGGATTAGATTGAATGGGGTTGAGTAGAAAGGCGGTTGAGTTGCATGGGTTTTAGTCAAACATGGACTGAGTTACATGCGGTTGAAATGAATGGTGTTTTATTTGAATGGAAGTTGAGTTCTATGGGAGTTGGGTCAAATGTGGTTGATGATATTGGGGCTTGAACTCCACAGAGGGGTTGAATTAAACGGGCTGAACCAGACCCATCCCACTAAAATCAAGACAGGTATTATATTACAATTTAAATTGGATAGAAAGTATATATGAACTACTAATTCAAAACGAGGTATTTGCCCTTTTTCTTACAGAATATTTTAAAGGATTAAAAAAAATTAATTATACCCATAAAAAATTTACTCATACAACAATATACCCGGTAGTTTTCTATAGTTTAGGTTCATACTGTGCAGCTACTGTTATATTTTAGGGTCAGTAAGGCTTGGGCACAGTCAATGAAATTATATTTTGACTGCTAGTCATTGGTGTTCATCAGTTTACAATTCAATTGTAAGCATCTGTTCTATTTTTATATATATATATATATTCATTGCATTTCTATGCAAACAATCGGTGAAACCTTCTGTGTCTTTTTGGGATTGTCTCGATTCCTTTTTTCTTTCATGTTTTGAACGTTAGAATATGCCTTGCTTCTTTTTTCCTTGTATGTTTGATTTCTTTTTTTCCTTCTTTTTTAGCTTTTTCCAAGATAAAAAAATGCTACAAAATGTTTATTCTTTTCTTACGATTTTTGCCTCATGTGTCAAAATTAAACATAATTGTAAACCAGACTTTACGAGCAATAGCAGATACCTAAACGTACCAAAAAGCAAAACTGCCCATTTCATCTTTGCTCGGAACACTTTCGATAAAAAACCCTATATGATTCAACTGTTTTCACTATTTTAGAAATCAGCATATTTTAAGAACAAAGCTTTCAGGAATAGAATTCAAAGCCTTAATTATGTCCTGAAAAGCATTGTCAAACTCTTATAAAATAAGAGGAATGTATTAGAAGTAGAAAAACCATTAAAACATAAATTAGGAAGGTCTGCAGTGAAGACCACTAATAAAATAGCTGAAGATCTGGAAGATGCAGCCAGACGGAGAGTAGTAAAATACTGCACTGGTATATGAAAAAATTGAGAGGGAAGAGTTATTCTGGATTTTTCCATGATGAAGATAAAACCGGGGCCCCGATTAGTGATAAGAAAAGAGTTAAAAAGAGATGGACAGAAGATTTGGAGAATGTGCTAACCGTGATAAAGTCTCAGGATATTACGTAGGAAAGATTGAAAAAGTTTGTGACACTTTGGAAGATACGGTAGATTTATTATGTTAGAAAGAATTAGAGACAGCACTAAAAGGATCAAAAAATAACTTGGCTCCTAGTGCTGATATTGTGATAAATGGGTCTCTTAAATATAGCAATTGTGAAGTTAGAGATAAATTGCTGAAGATTATGAATATGAATTTTGAAAAGAGAAAGTAGGCTACTTAGCGATTTTAGGAAAACTTTGATTAAAACTCTCTTGCTCCAAACTTCAGTTTTATTCGGATCCTTATGTTCGCCAATTTGTTCCTAAGTTGAGTTGAAACAACTTGTATTTTACTAGTCTGCTTACTATGTCTTCTCTGCAACATCTATTCTTCGTCTGTTTGATAACTTACCTTCAAAGCACCATCCCGTAGTCTACTTGGAAACAAGGAAAATTCCTTAGTTCCCGTTCCATTTTGCTTAAATAGTAACTGAACATGGACATAGAGAAAGTTTCGATGAGAAAAATTTCGATTGTCCTTTTCTTTAGGTTGAATTATACATTTCCATTAGAGTAAATATATTGTTTTTATCTCCTCACTGTTCTCGCAAAATAACATATTGCAAGAACATCATAAAATAACAAACATTTCTTTCAATTGAAAAATTAGGTTTCTGTTTTTTAAGTGTAGCCTATTTCTCACTGTTTTAGTAGTTGCTACTGGTGCGTTGATTTTTAATCAGTGCTCATTAGATTTCAAAAAACTGGAGCCCATAATCCTGCTGTCATGGAAGTTTTTGACGGCAGAGACAAGAACTTGGAAGTTTTGTACTTGGAAGTTTAGAACTTGGAAGTGATTCTTTTTACGCTACGCTTAGTATGCTTAGATACTGTTCGATAAAAAGAGACAAACAAATAGTTGGTTGTCAGTTCTTCAAAATTTACAAAACACATTTAGAAAAATTTTCAAAATTTTCAAATTTACAAAACTCAACGTTACTATTGCAAATAATGATGAAGATGGAGCAACTTGCAACTCGAACGTTTATCCATTGACGAATTCAGTCACAATTCCCTAAAATATTACTATGCAGAACTTAAGCAAAGTCTGGCTGCTTTTGTGCAGATTAACATAACAGAAGAAACTTTAAAAAAATTAGTTGCACTAACTATTTAAAAATTTCATTGCTAATGAAACGAATGAGTTTTGTTTCGAAGTGTAAGAAAGAAAAATCTTTTTCTAAGGACTGAAAGTTGTGTCCAATATAATATTTTAATTAATAATAAATATGATGTAATAAATACGATTAAATACTAATGAACACTCTCTTGATCAAATTTAATTGACAAAATCTGGTAATCCAATAATTACACTAAACATGAACTCAGCAACAGTTAACAGAGCACTAGAAGCTATTGCCATCCCAATATCTCCACTATTTTGACGTGAGTTATTTACGAAATGCGCAATCAGAGCGTGTTTAACTTTGTCCATTAGGAAATATACAATTTTCCCAACCATTTCGGTAGGTGTGCCATCAATCTTCCTTGCAATATTTGATGAAATGTCATCCTCAGATGCCTGTATTTTTGCTCTGTTTGAAATAAATTTCATTATATTCGTTTCGCCGGAATGAATCATATTTGTCATAAACATCTCAAATTCTGAAACAGCATTCTTGAAATTTGAAAATACAACCTCATTGTTTTCAATTTTCTTTAAAGACTCCGGCAATGAATTTCCTTTTCCACGCTTTTCAAACTGGACTTCTTCAATATCGTTTCCTTCGAAGCTATCCATTTTCCTTCTTGGTCCCTGTGGAATACCGTAAGAATATCTATTGTAATTGTCCCAATCTTTGTCAGCAAATTTGTTGTATGATGTTTCTGGATATGTAGGCTCTGAAGTCATTCTCTTGCTTTCAGCGCCTTTAGTTTTTCTATCAGCTCTTCTCGTCATGATGCTATTGAGTATTGATGACCACATGTCGTCAAAAATACTGAAATTGATATCACTAATAGAAAATTTTGCAATTTTTCCTATCATATCATGTTTCACTAAGCCTTGACGGTAGGCGCCACAAGAACAAATATACTTCATTTCTAAGCCTAAGTGGTGTATTTACATCGTATTCATTGATTTTCTATAATTAAATTCAATGAATCTATCGAATTTTTGTTATGGAAAAGTCCTAAGATCATCCTAAGCATAAAGCAAAATAAGAAGAATCTTAAAAAAGAAAGTCAGGGATATATAGCAGGTTAACATTACGTCACATCTACCTTTTGAATTTACAAAAAAAAAAACTGAAATGACAGAACGGAAATGAAAGCTGTTACAATTATAAGCTGCAATGAAATAATACAAAAATTACGCCACCCACAAAAAGAAAACTTTTTTGTCTATCACTGTAAGATTGAGCTACACTGAAGTTGTAAAAACTGGTAGTTTAGATAAATCAAAAAATTGAAAAAAACGATTTTTTTTCAAATTTTAGCAAAGAATGACGTTGAAACTTTGAAAAATAAACATAATAATACAGATTAAGAAAGCCCATACTCTCCTCAGCGCCCTGCTGTTAATGTCAAGGTTTCCGTAGTGAACTCCTGACAGCATCATAGGGTGTAAAAAATGTAGTAATTCGGCAATTGCTTATAATTGATTTATAGGTTGCCTTTTAAACCATTTTAACTAAATTCTTTTTGATTTGTCAGTTCAATTAATTAGATTAACTGATATTTTATTAATATTTATTGCTCTTGTGGCAGAGCCATCAATCTCAAAAGGTAGAGACAAAAAGAAAAAATTTAGGGTGCCTAGTGAGGATTATATAGGAGACAGCCTTTGTTTATTTTAGGATTTAAAGTCGGTTTTTTACCTTAATCTATAAAGAAAAGATATTTAAATTCAGATTTCTTCGATATATACATTCAGGTCTCTTAAAAACGTGAGTGGGTCTGTCGTCCTTAAGAGCCTCGTACTTAACACTAAGGCTAAACATTTTTATAACAAGTCCTTGATATTTTAATACCTAACTGTTTAGTTTTAAAACCCATGTTCTCTTAATAAAAAAAGGCGGAGAGGTCATATTATAGCCCTAATATTGCATGCTTAGTTCGAAAACATTCCTTCAAATTTATAACGTCTAGGGGACAGTTTTTATCTTCACACTGATCTAAAGTGTTTCTCGTGGAAAGCTAGCACATTTTAGCCTGGAAAATACTTTTTGAGGTCTCAGGCGGAAAAGGTTGAGGTATCAACACCTTACTATAAATTAGATTCAATCACTTACCAGCTAATGCTTAATGCGTAAACACACAATAGTGCCTGATCGGTAGTTTCAAACCAATTGTGGCAGTGAACGGTAAGTATTGAGCTAATCAACAGAAACCAAAAATCTAAAAATACTATCTTCGAAATAATAGATACTGCTTTCAAGTATATAAATTCGATAAGTTTACAGTTAGTAATCAAAGCATAAAAATATATGGGTAATTTTATAAAGGAAGAAAACGCCCAACAGAAGGGGGACGATATTGATGGAAAAATTTGAAATTAATTCAATCCAAGTGAAAGCCCTGCTGCCAATATTTCAAGCCCTAACTTTTAAAACCAATTTTTTTTTTACAAAAACAAGGTCAGAGACACATTTTTATTGGTGTTTGTGTTTTATCTTTTATAAATTTTTTACCAGGGATGACCTTATCGAACCAGCAGTCGTAGGTTGTCGGAGAGAATTTGTCTGAACAAATATACAAAGCCGTAACGCTCTTGTTAAGTAACAAAAGAGATCATGCTACAATGCAGTACTAATGTCTGGTATTTTGTGCCGTACAACAACAATTTTAGTCCAAGTATTGTCAAAATAGAATCGTAGAAAATTTTTAAGATTACTAATCGTTTCAATCCTACATCGGTTATTATACTGTTGATTACAAAACCATGGTTATTATAAGCTGTTTTATTCTCTAATAGAAGCAATAATACAGTATTGAATAGTTTCTTTCAAGCTATTAGAGGGATTTCAGGGTTTCCTTTTTGTTTGCGAAAAAGACTGGATGAAAAAACATTAAGTTTAAACCAATTTTTTGTTCATTTGAAAGTAAACAGGAATTTAAGAAAATAGATATTAGTGCATTTGTGAGAGCGTCTGACACCCCCTTAACAAAAAACTTATTACGCAGAGGTTTAACTTTAGTTTCGTAAGTGCTCTAACAGACGAGCAATGTGAAATCTTTTAAAATTTATATTAAATTACCTTTTATTGAATTTAAATTTTAAGCAATAAAAATTTTCGGTTAAAATGTTATGCAAGGCAATCGGTAAATAAAACAAGTACAATCACTAACCGGTCACATATTTTTGAATTCTAACACGTTTTCAGGAAAGTACGAGTCAGACTTCGGCGTAAATTGCGAGAGATTAAGAAGGTGGCAGCCCCTCTCATATATATGATATTACGCACAGACACACAAATAAATGTACTAACACACAAACAAACCAATAAAAACTCTTCAAAAATTTGTAAAATTTTGTATTTTTTAGGATATGGGTTTGAAGCCTTTCTAGGGTTAACAGACAAGTTTACGTATGATGATGTAATTTCATCTAGTTTGAAACTTCTCTATTTTGGAGGTTTTTACCCTCTTTGAAATATTATGCATATTTTCTTAAGCTAATAAAAGGGTATGCAAAGCTTTAAACTTTATTAATTTTACAAATATGGAATGAGCATAGAAAAACTTATTTTAATGCACTTTGATTGTAGTAGAATAATATTTTGGGTATAGAAGACTAGGTAATTTCTAAGCTGCAACTAATAATACAAATTTTGGTTCCAGTCATTTATTTTTTATTAAAAAATCTTGCTGTTTTCGTAAAGTCAACTATGGAAATAATATACAGAATAAATTCATAATAAATCAGCGGGTAAAATTGAATGTTGATTGTGTAAATTTTTGGAAAAGGTTTTAGGGCAAAAAATCACGTGTCTTATATAAGTAAGAATGTTTATATAGTTGAAGAATAAAAACAAAGAGTACAATTTTATACCCTTCCCCACATACCTTAAATTTTATCTGACAAATTCACGTACAAATTTATAAAATAATTAGTTGATTATGTAGATTACTAGGTGATCGAATACTATTAGTAGGTTATGTTGATTAGTTCAAAACCAGTTGATTATGAATATTGTTCCATAATCACTACAAATAATTACTCAGAGTACACACAGCATAGATTGGGTAAAAACGATTTTTTTAGAAGGAGGGGAGGGGGAGGGGAGAACAAGTAAATGTTTAATAATTTTTTTTCGTTATGTTGAGTGAAAATGTTCACAATATAGAACTCGGTATTAGACTATACAACAACATGTACATATTTTCATCCCTGACGGGCTGCGAGAGAAGTAAAGATTACAGAAAGGCTTCTGCAGAGGGACGCGGGCAGGCACACAAATATACGAAATTGTAGGGGTGGCACAGGGATTTTTCAATTGGTTTTTACTGAAGATGTAAGAAAAGGTATTTTTTTTAATCTAGAACGAGGGATTTTCGTTTTTTTCTCAACGATAATACCAAAAAAGGTAAGGCTATCCTCCCCCCCCATTAAATCCCTAAATTTAAGATCCTCCCCAAAATCTAAAGGTTTTAGCAATTTTTTCACCTAAGTCACATATTTTCTTATATTTTCCAGATGTCACATTTTAGGGAGTAGAGGCACAAGAGATGCCTTCAAAGAATCTCAGTTTTGTTCGTATTACATGGTAGTATCCTTAGTGAGGTCGTTTTGCCACCGAAATATCCTTTGATATGTACTTAGATAAAAAGCTGGAATCGCATAATTTTTTTTTACGTTGTTGCGTATTTATAGGCTTATTTTCGTGGACTGCAGGATGTGCAAGAACTCAAATTTCCAATAGTCAGGTTGCTCTGCATCGTGCACATTTTTGTGTGACTGTTTGAGGCGAGCCAAATAGGGGGGCCAGAGGAGGGGGTAATTGCCCCATCTAGAATTTGAAAAATACCTTCTTATTTCTATTGCATTTCTATTTTCTATTTTAGCGCTATGTGCTATGTGCTATATATTAATATATTAAAGCAGCGAAACTTGCTAACCAGTCGTTTTTATTTGTCACCCCTGTGCTTCTTTTTTTCACAGCTATCAAATGATACTGTACACTTAAAACTCCTAAAAATGGTGCCAGATCAATAACAAGAACTCAATTAGAACCGATTTGTCCGAAAACCCTATAAAGGAAACTTACACCCTATTGGCTTGAACAACAAGGAAAATCTATTGGCTTGAAAAACAAGGAATATGGCTGCACCCACAATATTCTGTATTGAAAGTATCTTTTTGTTCAATTTCTTCTTTTCGCAGCTAGCGGGGCACTGAACATCATAGAGAGATGTTTAATGGCTTATTCTAAAGGAAAAGGAGAATTAAGATATATGGTTACTTCCTGTTTTAGGTATATTTGCTCATTATTGTTCTTTTCTTTTATCTTCACTAAAAAAAATCAAAAGAATTCTCTCCCCCCCCCCCTGCATTATCGTGAATTGGACTCTTTCCTGAATGAAATGTCTGAGAAAACAAAATATGTTTTTATTTATTTACGCACAAATAAGAACAAATAAAATAAGCTTAAATTTCCAACTGCAAAAAAAAAACATTACACAAATACTCGTAAGATAAGCATCAGATTTCAGACTAGAATGAATGGGTAAGTTAAGAAATTTTGCATTGCTAAAAGGGAAATACGGAAGAAGAGATGCACAAGATTTTTGTGGGCGTGGGGGACGCAGGGGTGTCCCGAAGGGGTGGGAGTCGGGAGGGTCGCACCAACCCCACTAACTTTTTTGTCATTCGGTAAAATTTTTGCCGAAAGCGAAAGTTTCGGCAGAAATTTCGCAAAATCGGCGGAAATTTAGCAAAATTCTTGATTTCTGCAGAAAATTCGGCATAATGAGGTAGCGACTCGGTAAAAATTTACGAAGATCGCCCCCCCACCCCTAATGAAATGAGACGCTCCTGGGGGAGGTATATATAAGCTGACTATAGCCAGCTCAATGACAAACAGTTAAATTCCCTTACTGTTAAAGCCCACCGTCAGAAGACTCAAAAGCTAATTAAAACCGACAAGACAAACGCAGTATTTTTAATCGAATTTGGTATTGTTTTCTTTTTCAGGAATTGTCAACAAGGCAATATAAGAGTACGAAATAGGTATTCTAGCCTGAAATCATTGAAGTCTAGCCAACTTATCACCATATAAGTCCATATAACTCAGCATATACTCAACGACAGGTATTAAAGACAAGCCTTTATTTCTATCATAAGCAACACTACGCTTTTTCCTACCCACAGCAAAGGCGAAGGGGAGAAAAGTCGCTCCTATGTATACAGCTGCACTGAACAAAAAAACAGCTACAGACCAACCTATATTGTATGTAAAACCGGTAGTACTGTCTGTATTGGTGGTAGAGGCACTTAGCGAAGCTACCCCATTTCCCAGAGGATTGGGAGCAAAGTTTTTAGTTGGATTGCTTAGGACCCCTAGTCTTGTGTTGTTTTTCTGAGAAGGGCGAGTTGATGTTGCAGGATTACTAATGGCTCCTTGAAGAGCTTCCACGACAATGGAATCACTCGAGTTTGCTAGCAAGGATGAGATGCCTTTACTTCCGAAACCAACTTCAGTTGAATCTTTGAATTCGTTTACTTCGGTTGTAAAATCCTGCTGCTCTAGATAGTTAAGAGCTGGTATATCTATGACAGTATCAGTATAATCATCAGAAAACCCTGATAAACCTGGATAATCGTAGACGTCTGTAACGACATTGCTCAAAGAACTGATATTTTTTAGTTTAGGCAAAGTTTTGAGGCCTTCATAATACGATGATTGTGTTGTTGTGGAAGCTGTTTTGTTTAAAAGGGATTGTAATAGAGATGGTGTTGGATTAGGAAAAAATGGAGAAAAAGTATTAATGATTCCACCTACGCCTTTATTTTTGTCAAGATTAAATTTTGTTGTAGAGAGTTTTACATTGTTCTCGCCAGTGAATATCTTCTTTAGCTGTGAATAATAAACAGTAGGTTCAGTATTTGTAGTATCTTTCGCAACGTCTCTTAAGTCATTTAAAACACTAACAGAGTCAACTGTTACTGGGATATTATTTATATAAACCATGCTAGGCTTTACTGAAGTTGTAAATGGTGTGGTTGAAGTAATAATTTTTGTATACCTTCCATTAGTATTTAAGTTAGACGGAATATCTACTGACTGAACAGGCTCATCAAAGTCATACTCGTTTCCAGCGTCTTCATAATATTCATCATCAGGAACAGATCCTATAGTTGAATACCTTACTGAAGAAAATGATGATGGTTTTGTTATGGATATTGACTGAACATATTTTTTAAATTTATCATCCATGTTTTGTTTTTGTGAAAGTCCACCTGCCGGTCTTAGCGGTGTCTTCGTGAAAATGGGAAAAGAAGTGGCCGTTACCTCAACAGGTACCCTTGTATTCTTCGATGTATTAATGGTTACTAGTGAGCTTTGACCGTAATTGCTTGGGCGATTATTCTTTGGAGGAGTTCTATTATATGGAGGATTTCTGAATGTGGCCGGAACCTCTGTCGGATTTATATAAAAGAATTCTGGAATTGAAACCCTTGTTGATTTAGTTTCAAGACGCGTTGCAGGAGAGGTTGGCGGCAAAGTTCTAGGCTCACTAAAAGATTTTTCCCTTGTTTCTAGAATTGAAAGTAGCCTTTGAAGCTCATCAGATCCAGGACTAGCTTCCGCACCACTTAGAACACTAATTTGGTCTAAGAACATGTTTATTAAATCTTCATTACGATTTGTCGGGGTTATAAAAGGCTTTACTTTAAAATACGTCACCGGACTGTCTGTTGCCTTGCTTGATTTTACATTCCCTGGGTTCAATGTTACAACATTTACCCTGTCTAGTGGAAATTCTTCTTTTGACTCCGTGATTATAGCTGCAGATTTAGGCCTTTGTTGAGGAACCCTATTTTGGTAGTTAGAATTTACAAAACTTGGCTGGTTCAAAATGAATACTTCATCTTGTATCTTTTGGTCACTATCCTTAAATTTGCTATACGTATTTTTCACAAAGTCAGCAACAATGTTAATGTCTTCATTCTGTGAAACCGGTAAAACATGAAAAGACGCCTGGTTTTTCAAAGGAGGGGTTCGACCTTGAATGTTGAGATTTGTATAAACATTTGAATTTTTTTCAGACACTTTATCGTATGTATTTTTCTTTAAATATGGATTTTTGGGCTTGTATACTTTTTTAGGCCGAGAATTTAGAACAGAAAATAATTCAGGGGGACCCAAATTCTCGAGAAGATTTTGAATTAAATTTTGAATTTCAGCAGAATTGTTAGGTTCTTCATTCTGAGCTTTATTAAGTGTTGGACCTTTTTCACCTTTCTTTCGCTTTACTTTTATTATCCTCTTCTGAAGGCGATTTGAAGGTTTTTCTTTCAAATGGTCCTTTTCTTCCAGCATATTCAATATCTTTTCAATTACTTCCTTGCATAGAGCATCATAGTCAGATTCAGTTAAACTTCTTTTTTTCCTTCCCAAAGCTGAAATAAGAATCGGGGCCGCAGGCCATGTCAGAGCTGTTGTAATGGCTGCTGTTGTAGTTGCGCTTAGACCAAGAGCTTTCAATGCCGTGGTCCATTTTTTGGGTATTTCTGGGACATCGATGTATATTTGTGTGATATTTCTTAATAACATTACTGGTTTTGGAGATTTTTCATTGGTTTTATCTTTTAGATTTACAGAACTTGTAGTATTTTTAACTTGGTAGATTTCTTCATCAACACTGTCCTCATGAACAATTAAAACATGAATATGGTGAGGGCTGAACAGCAGTGAGCTATTCTCACTTTCTTCGCTAATACTAGAAGTTTTATTATTTTCGCAGGTTTTACTTTCACAAACATTACTTGTTGGGAAATCATTAGATTTCCTGGGCCTAGAATGAGGAACAGCGTACAAATCTTTTGCCTTTTTTTCATTTTTACTAAGCTTTAGGGAACCGATTTTACAGTACTCTGGTACAACAAAATTCACCAAAGACATTGTTAGATTTTTGTTACTTATTCCATTGTTTACTGTCCTTAAGACACTTTGCCCGTCTATCTTAATTAGGATTTTTCCACATTTATTTTTTGAAACAACCCTTATAAGTGGTTTCAACCATTTAGTTGAAAAAGCAAGCTCAGGACTATCTTTGTTAAAATCCCGCTTTTTGGGGCCAAAAATAGCATGTACAATATCATTTTGGTCCCCACTTCTAAAATCGTAATAAATAAACGAAATACTGGGAAATCTATCTTTTAGCTTATCTGTTATAGACGAGTCTTCGTCATGTAAGGAGTTAATAAGTTCAACCATCTCCCCTTCACCTTTATTAATAGAAATGTTAGACAACTTGGAATGCACAAACATCCAAATGGTGTTATTTACTGTATTTGAAGTATACCTTCGAATTCGGCTCCTTGACATCGGTGCTTCTTTGGAAATCTTGCCATCAAATCGACGAATTTCATGATCAGAGAATGATGCAAGAT
Source organism: Artemia sp. Kazakhstan ARC1039 (assembly GCA_029168905.1). NCBI lineage: Eukaryota > Metazoa > Arthropoda > Branchiopoda > Anostraca > Artemiidae > Artemia > Artemia sp. Kazakhstan ARC1039. The sequence continues at coordinate 32,614 of JAQQPU010005796.1, read as the reverse complement.
TTTTTCCTCCTGTAATTGACAAACTCTCTTAAAATAATTTCTTTCAGTGTTTTATTGATGTTCTCATATTGTTTTAACATCTCAATTTTAGTTAAAATGGCATAACACTTTAAAAAAAGGCTCGAGTTACTGATACTAAACTGTATTTTTTACGTAACAACAATGATTAGATTTATACAATCATGTCTCTCTATTCATATCTATATGAAGGAAAAACATTTTCCGAAATCTGATTGGATTTTAAAATATCATTGGAAGACGTAAAAAGATGAATAATAAGCTGTTTTGGAATCTTTGAAAGATATCCCTTCCCTTTCCCAATAGCCAAAAAAGTCACCATGATTCAGTAATTATTTGAGTGACAAAGTGTACTTAGAGGTTCGCTTAGAGGTTCGCAAAGTAGTGTTTAGTTATTTGGAGAAGTCCCCTCGTCATAATCACCAGTTTAAAGCAATTTGGAAATCTGACAAGGGAGAGACTAAGATACTGTAATTTTTAGCATGATGTCAAAGACGTAATGATGTTATTGTTATTAATGATTTTATGAAGTCAACAATAACAAAGCCCTTTCCAGCCACTTGTCACATCTCATCTGGCTTAAAAAATCATTCTATGCCAGTGGCTCCCAACCCGTGAATGGTGATACCTAAGGGGATTGTCTATGCTCTTTAGGGGTCATCACCAAATAAGGTATGGCTGAGAAGAGTTCGTCTGAAAAAGTTCATACCGCAGTGATAATAGTCAAGACCACGTTTCTTATGATAATTCATCTACTGTATTGCACTTTTCTCACACTACTGTCAATTCAATTCGAAGAACACTTAAGACCAAAGACCCCAAGGCCAAGACCAAACTATCTTGAGGAGCAACGAAAGTCTATCTATGGGTGCTTGCGCATTGTGGCTTCAAAGGTAAATTCTCACCCAATTTTTCTGAAAGTGAGCAGTGACAACGGGTGGGGTGCAATATAGACAATTCTTTCCTTTGCCCGTATGCGATAACGATTATAAAAATCTACGGAATCTGGCTTCTATAAGTATTTGACGTTTATAAAAAAATTTAAGATATTCGTGCTAACGAACTGCAAAATGTTCGTACTAAAGAGCTGTAAGTAAGAAGAGACTGGACCCAATAGTAACCGAAACTCTAAAACTCGGAATTTTGACAACAATAGAAACATTAGAAAAATTAGATTTTTATGTTAATTCTAAAAACAAAAAAATTTTTAAACACGAAAAACGGGTTTTAATTTTCT
>JAQQPU010005796.1:0-16188 GCA_029168905.1 Artemia sp. Kazakhstan ARC1039 | reverse complement strand
GCAGTTCGTTTACATCTGATCCAAATTTTGAGGTAGCTATTTGATTCAGAATAGCTGAAAGGTCCGGTAACTATGGCATTGGGAATGATATGGCCCCCATAGTCCCTGGGGAAAGGGCTGTAAGTTACCCATTTCTCACATATAGTATTTATTATTGTGAAATGTACGGAAATTCTTAGGGGTTGAGCTTTTTTTGGAGGGAGATGGGGGGGTTTGCACGGGGATAAATTTATGTGGTAAGGAAAGCATCTTGGGGACATTTTCACAGAGGAAGAAGGAAGAAACTTTCCTGGTATGAATTCAAGAACGGTCAGAAATTAAATAAAAATAACAAGTTTTTTCAACTGAAAGTAAGGGAGAACATTGAAACTTAAAAGGAACGGATGTTATTCCGTATAAAAGGGGGCTGCACCTTCTTCATCCCTCGCTCTTTACGCTAAGCGTTGACTTTTTATCAAAATTCGTTAAGAAAGACTGCTCAAAAACAAAGGATGCTGAATAATAATTTGTATGAGAAGTACTTTTAAATAACTCCAAGACTTCAACACAAAGAGTTGGGATTGAGAAAGGTGCAGCCCCCCTCAAGGATGCAGGGACCCTAGTAGTCAAGAAGCATCGTTAATCCGATAACTTACTATTTCTTTTAAGCATTACATTGTTTTAAAGCATTTCATTTTCTAGATATTGAAGTCAGGGAGAAAAAAGAAAATTTTGGAGAACTGTTAAAAATAAGGAATTTTGACTGTTGCTAATTTCGGCGTAGAGAGTATGTTTTATGAGAGATTGTGCTTTATGCATTATTGTCCTTAGTGCTGAAATGCTCGAACGTCATTTAGAAATAATACATTATGGATGTCTTCAAAGTAGTCGTACAGAGTCCACAGTGTATTCTTCAAAGACGTTCACAGTTCACAGTAGGTTTTATGCATTATTGACCTTATGTGGTGAAACGCTGGAGCGTCACTTAGAAACGTGCAAAAAAAGTCTTTCTGCGTGTGGAAGTCATGTTTTCTTCTAAGAAAACTTAAAAACGACCCAGTAGACCTTCAGGATGTGTTGATATAGTGAATGATAGCTAATTTTTTCTCTATTCATTGATGCATCCGAAGTCACCAAAAGTTGTAACGCTACTTGGCAAATCAAGGAAAAGACTGGAAAACCTCTGTAAGTCGTGAGACTAGAGGTGAATTTTCAGCCAAAAGGAAAAAGAGTAGAGATCTAGTAAAAAAAAAACCACATTTACAAAATGGAGTACTCTAAATAGATATGAGAGCAACTTTAGAAGACCATGACATAAATATATAAAAGATTTATGAGAATAATCTCAAGTTAGCTTATTTGGTTGTAAAATGACAGTTGTAGTTTGTTTTTAGGAGTCCAAATGATTAGAAGATGATACGCTCCCCTTTGGTGTCCCTATTTAGACCTGTCCCTCCAAGATCAAATTAAAGGTTTTGAGGTAGCCAATGCATTCAAAATAGTCAACAGATGCAATAAATATGCTTTAGGGATTGATGTGCCCCCTCCCCGGTCCTGGGATAAGGGCAATAATTTATGCAAGTTGCCCGTCGTTTACAAATGGAAAATTTGTAAACGGCATGCCGTTTACAAATGGTATGTTTGATTCTAGACGTTTAGCTAGCTCAAAACTTTCAGAAATCATTCTCTAGGACAAGAAGGTTATAGATTTTTTTGGAGGGGAAGGGGTATAAAAGAGCCGCGAAATGGGTCAAAAGTTCTTGTTCCTGATTATTTGTATTCTGAACGAGTTCTTACAGATCTTTCGTTATGATAATATTCCCGAAGTTTTCCAATAGTATACAATCGAAAGGACATGCGTATCCGAGTAAATGAAAAGACGGTATCTGTATCTGATTTTTCAAATTACTCACAATGTCTCAGAAATGGCTTAGGAAATTGAGTTGAAACTTTGAGGGGGTAAGAGGAGGGAGTCAAGTAAACTTTAAATTTTGACTGCGGGGGCGGGGGGGTTTATTTTTTGCTGCTCTGTGTATCCAGCTAATCGAGAGACTATCTTTGAAACGGCATTGGGGAAGGAGTTAGAACTTTCAGGCAATGCTGGAAAAATAAAAAGGGGTACAAGCCAAATTTAAATTTAAGTTTGGGGCTAGGGTTAAATAATTTTGTCAAAAATCCCGACAGAAATCTTTGCAATATAAGCTCCCATGGCACCTAAAATTCTCAGGGATACTTTTGGATCCCCCCTGCCAAGAGGGAGGGAGTAAGTACTACCTGGAACTTTCTTGTTACTGAAGCTGAAATGAGAATAGCTATCCCTTTCCTATTCGCATACATTTTATAATGTGTTCTTGCAGCTGGGGGCATTAACACCCCGCCCCTACAATGCAGGCGTCCTTTAAAAACGGAGAAATATCTTTAAAAAGTGGCTGTTAGAAGAACTCACCTTGAAAGCCGTGGAAATGATAACCCTCTAATTCAATTTATATTTCAGACTCCACCTGGAGCACTTTTCTGGAATAATTATCATTTTTAAAGCGTTTTTATGCGAGCATTAAGCTTGAATTTGTAAATAGGGTTGAATAAAGTTGTGGTAACCTCTCTTATATTAAAGAGAGCCTTGGATCAAATAAATCGTAGCAACAAAAAAGAAGGGAACTTGTTAAATATCCCAACTACACTCAAGAAGTGAAGTTAGGTTAATCATAATGAAATATACTGCAAAATTATAAAAATATAATACTTTAGTAAAAAAATTATGGAAACTACAACAAAGAATTATGGAAAGCAGGGCCCCCAGTACGCATTATATAAAATACCAAACCTAAACTAACCTAACCAAAATACCAACTATATTTTAAATATTTAATTAAAATATACCTGAATTGGGGTTTATCTGTCTCAGGCTAAGCTGATTATCTCCGCGTGCAAACTGAGATACAGAGAGAAACCGATTTTATTACTGAGAAAAAACAAAGTTTAGTCGGGATATTTAACAAGTACTAAAAGAAGTTTTGATTTAAAAATAGCTTCAACAACAAAGTATCTTATTTAGGCAGATTTTAAGTATACAAAATCTATTAATTTTAATGCAGCATATCAAAAGCTATTAGCACATGAAAACTTATACAATTTTATAAATAGTTTTTGAACGTCCCAAAAATGGGTAGCCTACAATTTTTATGGAAATTATCTAATGAACTGATCATCCATGAGAAGCATGAGGCCACTGTCGAAAAAAAAAACAAAAACAGTATATTTACTTTTCCAGAAAAGTTTTTGTTACGGATGTGGCCAGACCTATTTTGTAGGCCCAGATTCTTAAAAGAGGGTTAATTCAAATGGGCATTTAAATACCTATTCCTAATTTGAGTAACAAAAGAGATCACGCCACAGGAAACAGCTACAAAATAGCATTGTAGTCCGTAAAACAGTAATTTCAGCACAAACAGGGCTAAAGTTTGATCAGACACATTATACTATCCTTATGAGCGAGAAAGAACTGTGTATGTATTTATCTATTATTTCTCGAAAACACATCCATATTTTTTCGGTAAAATTGGTATCCCGGAATTTTCAAGCCTAAAAACCGATCTATGTAGGTCAGAAGTTTGAGAAAATCCGTTAAAAGCCTAAATTTTGAAAAAAAAAATATTTATGTAAGTGACGTCACATTTATAAATCCATTTGAAAAGCATACATAGGTCATATATACCTCAGTAGTGTGTGATCTGTTTTCAATGTCTATGGTGCAGGCAAAATTACACAAGAAACAAAAGATTGACAAGAAAGATTGACGTCATATTTATGAGTACATTTCAAGAGAATAAATTATATCATAAAGGGTATTGAAAAAAAAGTCTAAAGTAATGATAAACGAAAACGAAGATGCAGTCAGAATACTTGCGCTAGCAAAAATTACAATGAGTCAAAAACAAAAGTGAAGAACAAAGAAATATCCGGTTCGGAGATAATCAGCAGCAAGAATTAAAACAAGCCAAAAAAAATATGAAGATCAAAGAAATATGCGGTTACAATACATGCGACAACAAGAAATAGAACGAATTAGAAACGAAAGTGAAGAACGAAGAAATATGCGGCTAAAATATAGGACACAGCAAGAAATACAAGCGACAGCGAGAAAGCGAGTATGACTGGCCACAAAAACGATCTAAATAGATCAGGACTTTGAGGAAGAATTCGTATTTTTCCCTGGGTGACTGTAACGAACCTGTGGTGACGTCAGGACATCAAGAAGAGGCTCAAGTCTGTGGTTAGCCTGCCACGTGCCGAGTGCCGGGCGGCAATGCAACCGGGCTCCCTGTACTATTATACATATATCAGAAGCATATACACTAAATTACCTCTTTTTCTCGAAGCATCGTTCAACAAAAATTAACCCTTGAATCAAACAGGCAGGCTTGAAAAAGCGGTAGCTTTCCTTAAATTTAGGGTAACTCTGGATGTAGTATTAAAAACAAACAGAATTAAATAACAAAAGCAATTTCCTTAAATGAATATAAAAAATGAGATTAAAACTTAAACGAACAGAAATTATTCCGTTTTATGAGACGGGCTGCACCCTTCTCAACCTCCCGCTCTCTCTGACTTTTGACCCCCCCCCCCATGCTCTTCAAGACTTTGGCGGAAATAACAGGTGGGGGGGGGGTTAAGGAGGGGTAGCCTTTCTCATATACAGAACTATTTTTCTGGCAGCCTCCGTGGTATACGGAACAATTTATTTTCGTTTCAAGTCTTATTTTTCTGCTTTACTTACATTTGAAACAAAAACTTTTTTTTCTAAATAATCGTTTTGCCAAAAAAATAGAGAGAAAACGGGGAGGAAGAAACGAACTAGAACAAAAGAACAGGGATTCTTCTTATATTTTACCTACCTCTCTTCAAATGGTCAGGAGACGGAGCAGCCAAAATACAACCTCCAAATAAGACAACAATAAATATGCCAGAATACATTACTTTTGTGACCACGCTCTAAACCTAGAAATAGAACTACTTTAGAAACTTGGCGAAAGCAGAATCAAACATAGCTATATTTCTATACTGACTTTTATTTCAAATTCCATTTTGCTAAAAATACATAATAAATGCATGACCGTATAGCTTAAATCATTTCTGCTTAGACTGGTTTTGTTAGAATATTTCAGTATCCATTCAAGTTTCCTGTCTGAAGAAATAATAGAAATTTTTTAGGGATTTTTTGTTGTTGTTGTTTAAAGGACAATTTAGGCCTATATTTTTCTTGGAAAGAAAAAATCTGTCCCACATTATAAAAACCAGAAAAAAAAATCATTAAGTTTAAGTGACCTATCATATTGTAACAGCATAAGAAAATTTAGATAGTATTAGAAGCAAAGAGAAAACGTCCGAAGAAGTGGAATGATCCTGATAAAAATTACACTACCCCATTGGACATAACCAAGGACCCTTTTACAAAGCAGTTCCATCTTGGTATATACAAAAATATGATATTTTGAATTTTTTCTGAGAAGATTGGCCACGGATTTATGTTTAGTTATCCGGTTTTTTTTTGTTTTTTTTTTTTTTTCATCAGGGTTGATCACATCAAACCAGTGGTTGCAGAATGCTGATAAGGTACTCATTCAAATAGAAATTTAAAGCGTTAATGTGTTTTATTGAGTAACGATAGAGATTTTGTCACAGCAAAGTAGTGATTTCTGCTATTTTGTGCCACACACCAACTTTTTTGTAGAATAGGTTTAAAATACAATCTAGTGAATATTCTGATACACCAAATCGGTTTAGAGTTATCGGAAAGGTGTACAACAAAAGTGTCCTTTATCCTGTAATTAACAAACATTTTGCATCTTTTAAGCGAAAGTCAGTATGGTTCTAGAAAGGGTGGAAGATGTATCAATGAAATTTTCCTCTTTGATTAATAATTGAGAAGTGCTTGAGTCATCAAACACCCTTGGCTGTTTGTTCCCTCCTCAACGAATCTCTCTTTACGCTAAAGTTTTTATTGTTTTAAAAAGTAGAGTTGTGACAAAAAGTAAACTTCAGCGTAATGAGTGAGGCGTTGAGGAGGGGACAGCCCATTTTATATACGGATTAATTTCTATTCGTTTTGAGTTTTAATGTCGCTCCTTACTTTCAGTTAAAAAACTTTTTTTTTTATTTAATTTCTGAACGTTTTTCAACTAATGGAAGTTCGAATTTGGCTCCCCGTACATGAAAAATTAAATTCAAATTTGCATATTAATTTTGGCAAATATACTTTGTATATGAATGGTTGCCCCCTCCTCAACAGCTTGCTCTTTACGCTAAAGCTGTTATCACTTTAAAAAAAACTTCCTATCAAACAGTTCGTGGTAACCAACTGTAAGTAAGGAGCGACCCGGCTCAATGGTAACCGAAACTCTAGAAAACGGGATTTTGATTCCAACAGATACATCAAAACAATCAAATTTTAATGCTGATTTCAAATATATAAGTTTCATCAAGTTTAGTCCTACCATATATCAAAAGTTTCTCGCCTGAGAAAATTTTGCTGATTTTGAAAAAAGAAGGAAAGACCCCCTAAAAGATATATAATCTTAATAAAAATCACACCATCATATTCAGCGTATCAGAGAACCCTACTGTAGAAGTTTCAAGCTCCTATCTACAAAAATGTGGAATTTTGCATTTTTTGCCAGAAGAAAGATCACGGATGCGTGTTTATTTGTTTGTTTTTTGTTGTTTTTTTGCCCAGGGGTGATCGTATCGATCCAGAGCTCCTAGAATATCGTGGGTGGGCTCATTGGAACGGAAATTAAAAGTTCTAGCGCCCTTTTTAAGTGACCAAATAAAATGGAAGGCAACTAGGCCCCCTCCAACGCACATTTTCACCCCAAAGTCACCCGATCAAAATTTTGAGATAGCCATTTTGTTCAGCATGGTCGAAAATATGATAACTAAGTATTTAAGGATGACTTAATTCCCCAAAAACCTAGGGGGGAGGGATGAAAGTTATGAACTTTACCCAATGTTGACATATGGTTCTGGTTATTGGGAAGTATAAAGATGTTTTCAGGGGGATTTTTTCTGGTAGTGGGGGAGGGGGATGGGTTGGGGGTTATGTGGGAGAATCTTTCCATGAAGGAATTTTCATGGGGGAAGGGACATTGCTAAGAAGGGGGCGCCATATTTCCCAGCATTCTTTAAAAAAAAGACCAGAAATTAAATTAAAAAAATACGTTTTTCAACTGAAAGTAAGGAGCAACATCACAACTTAAAACGAACAGAAAATATTACGTATATGATTGGCTTCACCTCCTAGTTAATACCTCGCTCTTTAAGCCAAAGATGTTTTAGTACTTTCATAAGAGCTATTTATTCTAATTAACGGCCTTTGTGATTAAGGGTCATTTTTAAAGAACAAAATTCGGAATTTAGCTTAACGAGCAAGGTATTGACTAGGGGGCGAATTCCCTAATATACGTACTAAAAATATATGAATGTAGAAGTTCGTTACGTAAGTTACTTCGTAAGTTACGTATATTTATTGCTAATAAAAACATTCGTAAATAAAATTAAACAAGTTTCGAGAAAGCCATTTAACCAAATAAAAGTAAAATTAATATGAAAATTTTGTTGTAATTATTTATGTACGGTGAGCCAAAATCAAAACCTGTATTAATTCAAAAACGTTCAAAAATTAAATAAAAAAAAACAAGTTTTTTTAACTGAAAGTAAGGAACGACGTTAAAACTTAAAACGAACAGAAATTATTCCGTATATGAAAGGGGCTGTCCCCTCCTCAACGCCTCGCTCTTTAAGTTAAAGTTTGACTTTCTCACAACTCTATTTTTTTAAACAATAAAAAAATTTAGCGTAAAGAGCGAAGCGTTGAGGAGGGGACAGTAGTGTGTTATATAAAAGTTTGAACTATACGCCTGAGGTTAGGTTAGGTTTTACAGTCTGTCTTCATTACATTGCTCTTTACACTAAAGTTTGACTGTTAGAATCTCGGTTTCTTAAGAGCGGCTGCTGAAACACGGAAACGTTTAATTAAAATTAAATAAAAAAAAACAAGTTTTTTTTAACTGAAATTAAGGAGCGACATTAAAACTTAAAACGAACAGAAATTATTCCGTATATGAAAGGGTCTGTCCCCTCCTCGATGCCTCGCTCTTTACGCTAAAGTTTGACTCTGTCTTACAACTTTATTATTTTAGAACAATAAAAAAATAGCGTAAAGAGCGAGGCGTTGAGGAGGGGACAGCCCCTTTCATATGCGGAATAATTTCTGTTCGTTTTAAGTTTTAATGTCGCTCCTTACTTTCAGTTAAAAAAACTTGTTTTTTTTATTTAATTTCTGATCGTTTTTTATTTAATGCAGCTTTTATTTTGGCTCACCGTCACTGAATAAGTAAAACAAAAGTTGCATATTAATTTTACTTTTCTTGTGGTAAATGGTTTTCCAATAAACCAAAACCAACACTATACAGAAATACCAATACAGAAATTATTCCGTATATGAAAGGGGCTGTCCCCAGTAGTGTGTTATATAAAGGTTTGAACTATACGCCTGAGGCATGAATATACAGTGCAGTTTGGCGAGCACATTGCAAAAACGACCAATCCCTCCATATTATGGAGCTATAAAGTGGTCAAACACGTTATATTTGCAACTAGGGACGAGATTGTGTCATGCAATCAGACTGGTGTCTGAGCCAACACCTATTTTTTGGACAATTGCCTTTAGTCAAGACTAGTTTGTTAGGAATGCGTCGCTACTAATTAAAGAATAGGATGCTACACTCATAAGTGATTGATTGCATATGGTGTTAAATCATTTACCAAATAATAACTTTATTTGCGAAAAAAGGTATAGCATTTGCGAATTGGACTGTATGAACGATCCTAATTGAATAATAGGGAAAAAACAGAGCTAGATAACATTTGCGAATTTGATTGTATGAAGGTGGTAAAAAAAGGGTTAAACTGATTACCAGTTAAGGTAACCCCGAAGGCAATGTTAACTCAGGCAATTTGTTATAAATTTGGAACAACATCAATCGATGAAAATAGTTAACGATGATAAAATGACCTTGTGATTTGACCTAGCTTTACTTCTTTAATGTGTTCTGTATAATACACAAGTGGCGTTTGAATAGTGTTGTCAATTTAAAATAGGGTCTAACGTTATAGTATACTAAAAAGTTGATACTAAGAGAGATGAAGATGGCAAGAAAAGAATTTTAATAAAGAAATTCAGAACAATCCATAGAAATCCTTACAAATCAAGTAGTGAGGCGTATATGAGTATGAACCGTCAAGGATCATAAGCAAGAAATTGCCGGAAAAATAAAAAGGGCATTGGTAGAAAATATCAATAAGGAATATAAAGATGAATCGATGAAAAAGAAAGTGCCAGCAGAAATTATTACCATTGATCAAACAGTTAATGACCCCAATAATACCATAGACGAAACGCATATTGAACCTGTCGGTGACACACCAGTAAATATTGTGTAGGACTCAAAATGGAATCATGATTATTCTACTGATTACGAAATAAGAGAAGACAATAGCTACAATATCAAGAGAGAACATGGTGAACTATTTTATGGAATAGATTCAAAATGTTCAAAGTTGATCATTGATATTAATAATGTATCATAATATATTTTTGTTTTAATATTCTACATGGTATTATTTCATTAAACATATATTATGTATTACATTGTTATCTGTTTATTGTTTTTAGAGTATGCTAACATATCAAACGTTTAGAATGTTTATTAAAACATCGGAGATCTAAGAAAAGGAATTTGCATATATATATTGTCATACACATAGGATAACATTGACAAAATCTAAGTATCAGAGTGAATAAATTTTTTCCATCAACATCTTTGTCAGATACATCAGATAAAATTGACTAAATCTACGTTTCAGATTGAACAAATTCTTTATCAACCTCCTTTCTCGGATACGTTGGATAACATTGTCAAAATCTATGTATTAGAGTGGATAAATTCTTTATCAACTTCCCTTCGTCTGATACATCAGATAACATTCACAAAATCTGTGTATTAGAATGAATAAATTCATTATCATCATCCTTTGTCGGTTACCTCGGATAAAATTGAGAAAATCTAAGTATCAGAGTGCAAAAATTCTTTGTCAATGTCTTTTTGACAGATACGTTTTATAACACTGACCATATCTAAGTATCATAGTGAATAAATTTTATATCAACTTGTTTGTCTGATACATCAGATAACATTCACAAAATCTAAGTATCACAGTGAATAAATTCTTTATCAACATGCTTTGTCAGATATACTTGATAAAATTGAGAAAATCTAAGTATCAGAGCGAATAAATTCTTTATCAATGTCTTTTGACAGATACGTTTGATAACACTGACATAATTCAAGTATCGAATCAAACAAATTCTTTATTAAAATTCTTTATTGATATCATTTGTCATATAGGTCGGATAACATTGACAAAATCTATGTATTAGAATGAATAAATTGTTTATCATCATCCGTTGTTGGATATGTCATTATGAACAAATTGTAAGTAAGTAAGTAACAAACTCTTTCTTGAATTCACTTCTTGGATACACAATACAGAAATTTAATTCAGGAAATTTTGAAAAAAATTGAACAAATTCTTTATTAACACTCTTTATCGATTGAATTCGCTTCCTGGACAGACAATACAGCAATTTCACAAAATCTAAGCATCAGAGGGATTAAACTCTATATCAACATCCATTTCTCGGATACATAGGATAAAATTGACAAAATCTATGTGTTAGAGTGAATAATTTTTTTTATCAACATCGTTTGTCAGATACATCGGATAAAATTGACAGAATCTAAGTGTCAGAGTGAATAAATTTTTTTATCAACATCCTTTGTCATCTACATTGGATACAATTGACACAATCTAAGAGTGATTAAATGCTTTATCAGCATCCTTTGTCGATTCTGTCGGATAAAACTGAAAAATCTAAGTGTTAGAGTGATTTATTTTATCAACATCTTTTTTCGGATACATCGGATAAAATTGACAAAATCCAAGTATCAGATTGAATAAATGCTTTATCAACATCATTTGACGGATATAACGGATAAAATTGACAAAATCTAAGTATCAGAGTGATTAAATGCTTTATCAGCATCCTTTCTCGGATATCTCGGATAAAATCTAATTATCAGAGGGAATATTTTATTTATCAACATCTTTTGTCAGATACATCAAATATAATTGACAAAATCTAAGTATCAGAGTGAATAAATGCTTTATTAGCATCCTTTGTCAGATATCTCGGATAAAATCTCGGATAAAATTGTAAGATATCTCGTATAAAATTGTAAGTAAGTAAGTAACAAACGCTTTCTTGAATTCAGCTCTTGGATACACAATACAGAAATTTAATTCAGGAAATTATGAAAAAAATTGAACAAATTCTTCACCCGAAAAATAAATTAGGTTCACTTAGAGTGGCGCCTCTCTAAGTGAACCTGAATTAACCTAACTTTTTGCATATCTGTCTCACTATGACTGTGTGTCTGAGCGGGTGTGCTGCCATCTATAACCGGTCTAACCTAAATTCAACGTAACGACGCATGAAGTCAAAATGAATATAACTTGGATTTTATGACTCTTATCTGATGTATCCGATAAAAACTTTGAAAACGAATTTATCCGATATGCCCGACAAATGATGTTGATAACGCATTTAAAGGATGTTGATAATTAATTTATTCACTCTGGTATTTAGATTTTGCCAATTTTTTCCCATATATACGAGAAAGGGATGCTGATAAAGCATTTATTCACTCTGATACTTAGATTTTGTCAATTTTATCTGACATACCCGACAAAGGATGTTGATAATGAATTTATTCACTCTGGAATTTAGATTTTGTCAATTTTATCCGATATGCCCAACAAAGGATGTTGATAATGAATTTATTCAATCTGATACTTAGATTTTGTCAACTTTATCCGATGTATCTGACAGAGGATGTTGATAAAAAAAATTATTCACTCTAACACTTTAATTTTATCCAACATATCCGACAAAGGATGCTGATCAAGCATTTATTCCCTCTGATACTTAGACTTTGTCAATTATATTCGTTGTAAGTGATAAAAGATGTTGATAAAAAAAATTATTCACTCTAATACTTAGATTTTGTCAATTTTATCCCATGTATCCGAGAAAGGGATGTTGATATAGAATTTAATCACTCTGAAACTTAGATTTTTTCAATTATATTTGATGTATCTGACAAAAGATGTTGATAAAAAAATATTTATCCACTCAGACACTTAGATTTTGTCAATTTTATCCAACATACCCGACAAAGGATGCTGATAAAGCATTTATTCAATCTGATATTTAGATTTTGTCAATTATATTCGTTGTATCTGACAAAAGATGTTGATAAAAAAATTTATTCACTCTGACACTTAGCTTTTGTCAATTTTATCCCATGTATTCGAGAAATGGATGTTGATATAGAATTTAATCAGTCTGACACTTAGATTTTGTCAATTTTATCCGATGTATCCGGCAAAGGATGTTGATAGAAAAAATTTATTCACTCTAACACTTAGATTTTGTCAATTTTATCTTATGTATCCGAGAAAAGGATGTTGATATAGAACTTAATCACTCTGATACTTAGATTTTGTCAATTTTATCCGACATATACGATAAAGGATGTTTTTAAAGCATTTATTCATTATGATATCTAGATTTTGTCAATTTTATTCGATGTATCCGACAAAGGATGTTGATAAAAAAAACTTATTCGCTCTGACACTTAGATTTTGTCAATTTTATCCGATGTATCTGGCAAAAGATGTTGATAAAAAGAAATTTATTCATTCTAACACTTAGATTTTGTCAATTTTATCATATGTATCCGAGAAAAGGATGTTGATATAGAATTTAAAAACTCTGATACTTATATTTTGTCAATTTTATCCGACAAAGGATGTTGATAAAGCATTTATTCACCCTGGTACGTAAATTTTGTCAATTTTATCCAATGTATCTGACAAAGGATGTTGATAAAAAAAATTATTCACTCTGACACATAGATTCTGTCTATTTTATCCGATGTATCTGACAAACGATGTTGATAAAAAAAATTATTCACTCTAACACATAGATTTTGTCAATTTCATCCTATGTTTCTGAGAAATGGAAGTTGATATAGAATTTATTCACTATGATACTTAGATATGGTCAGTGTTATCAAACGTATCTGTCGGAAAGACATTGACAAAGAATTTTTTCACTCTGATACTTATATTTTATCAATTTTATCCGAGGTAACCGACAAAGGATGATGATAAGGAATTTATTCATTCTAATTCACAGATTTTGTAAATGTTATCTGATGTATCAGACAAAGGGAAGTTGATAAAGAATGTATCCACTCTAATACAAAGATTTTGACAATGTTATCCAACGTATCCGAGAAAGGATGTTGATAAAGAATTTGTTCAATCTGAAACTTAGATTTAGTCAATTTTATCCGATATATCTGACAAAGATGTTGATAGAAAAAATTTATTCACTCTGATACTTAGATTTTGCCAATGTTATCCCATGTGTATGACAGTAGATGTATGGAAATTCCTTTTCATAGATCTCCGATGTTTTAATAGACATTCTAAACGTTTGATATGCTAGCATACTCTAAAAGTAATGAACAGATAACAATGCAATGCATACTATATTTTTAATGAAATAATGCCATGTAGAATATTAATACAAAAATATATTATGATTCATTATTAATATCAATGATCAACTTTGAACATTTTGAATCTGTTCCAAAAAATAGTTCACCATGTTCTCTCTTGATATTGTAGCTATTGTCTTCTCTTAGCTCGTAATCAGTAGAATAATCGTGATTCCATTTTGAGTCATACACAATTTTTACTGGTGTGTCACTGACAGGTTCAATATGCGTTTCGTCTACGCTATTATTTGGTTCATTAACTGTTTGATCAATGGTAGTAACGTTTGCTGGCAGTTTCTTTTTCATCGATTAATCTTTATTTTTCTTATTGATATTTTCTACCTATGCCCTTTTTATTTTTCCGGCAATTTCACTGTGTATTACAACATTATTTTTACACAGGTAACAGTTTTGGCACTTAGACAAGATATGGTTTATGATATTAGTAGAAGAGTAGGCCTTTCTTCTTTTGACCTTCCGTTGAATGCTAATACCCGAAAGCTGACGATAGGATGTATCAGTAGGTAATGTGTTACCTGCAATAGTAGCAAGGAGTTGTCCTCTATCATCAACGATTATTTCTATGTTTGCATTCTCTTTGAGCACAATCATCTCTGGAGATCTCAGTCTCGCATATCCACCAACATAAGAGTTCTCCATTTCGGTACTCCAAAGAAATTTAATTCCTTACTGTCATGAAAATGCACGCATACGTTTCCGATAGTGCAATCACTTGTACTTATTTCATAGTTTAAATACTTCTCATTGTCAGCATTCAATGCTACAATAACACTATCATGTGAACACACTTTCTTAAAATGCTCCATCTTCACTTTTTTAAAGATATGACTTATGTGTTTATCGTTCCACTGCGTAAAAAATACTTATTTAATACATGCAATAAACTAGGTGTTGTAGATAACCCGCAATAAAGTACCAGTGGGAAAGCCACATCGTGTCTCTGAGTAAGCATAGACTACAATTGTTAAATCCATAAGCATATTTCATGTCATTTTAAGATACGTAAAAAAAAGTTGAATAACTTCGAAGTCAAAAAAATAAATTTAGTCCAATAAAAAAAAGTGCTACTACAAACAATATTTTTCTAATACTAAACGTCACGGCTAACATTTCTATATCATTCTGATTTTGGATTTGGAAAATATTAAATGTGGTTTTTTTTATGTTTTAAGTATGTTACATGTAAAAAACTTACATCTAAGAGATGTAAAAAAAGTTGAAAAAATGTATCATGTTAGAAAAATAATAAAAAAAAAGGTTTAAAAAAAACTTCAAAAAAAAGTATAAAAAATGGGGAGGGAAGGGGCGAAAAAGTTGGAGGGGGGAGGGGACCACCTTGGAGTTTGGGGATAGGGGACCTTTGGCGGTTAAGGTCTCTGGTGGTTAGGGTCATTGGTACTTATGATCCTTGACGGTTCATACTCATATACACCTCACTACTTGATTTGTAAGGATTTCTATGGATTGTTCTGAATTTTTAAATTAAAATTCTTTTCTTGCCATCTACATCTCTCTTAGTATCAACTTTTTAGTATAATATAATGTTACCCCATATTTTAAATTGACAACACTGTTCAAACGTCACTTGCGTATTATACAGAATTCATCAAAGAAGTAAAGCTAGGTCAAGTCACAAGGTCATTTTATCATCGTTAACCATTTTCATAGATTGATGTTGTTCCAAATTTATAACAAATTGCCTGAATTAACAAGCCCTTCGGGGTTACCTTAACTGGTAATCAGTTTAACCCTTTTTTTACCATCTTCATACAATCCAATTGGGAAATGTTATCTAGCTCTGTTTTTTCCCTATTATTCAATTAAGATCATTCATACAGTCCAATTCGCAAATGTTATACCTTTTTTCGTAAATAAAGTTATTTTTTGGTACATTATTTAACACCATATGCAATCAATCAATTCTGAGTGTAGCATCCTATTCTTTAATTAGCAGGGACGCATTCCTAACAAACTAGTCTTGACTAAAGGCAATTGTCCAAAAAATAGGTGTTGGCTCAGAAACCAGTCTGATTGCATTACACAATCTCGTCCCTAGTTCCAAATATAACGTGTTTGATCACTTTATAGCTCCATAATATGGAGGGATTGGTCGCTTTTGCAATGTGCTCGTCAAACTGCACTGTATATTCATGGCTCAGGCGTATAGTTCAAACCTTTATATAACACACTACTGGGGGCAGCCCCTTTCATATACGGAATAATTTCTGTATTGGTATTTCTGTATAGTATTGGTTTTGGTTTATTGGAAAGCCATTTAGCACAAGAAAAGTAAAATTAATATGCAAATTTTGTTTTACTTATTCAGTGACGGTGAGCCAAAATAAAAGCTGCATTAAATAAAAAACGATCAGAAATTAAATAAAAAAACAAGTTTTTTTAACTGAAAGTAAGGAGCGACATTAAAACTTAAAACGAACAG
>JAQQPU010005795.1:0-45476 GCA_029168905.1 Artemia sp. Kazakhstan ARC1039 | reverse complement strand
GATAAGAACCATATATGCCCCCAGTGTATATCTGAAAACTTCTGCCCCCGGGCCCTGGGGGGTTGCGTTGAACCCTGAGTTTTCGTTATGTTGATCTTTGAACTATTTAAAAAAAAACTATTTCAAAGTTCTTATCAGATGGGTTTGAGAAAAAAAGGACGGGACCGGCGGGGGGGGGGGGGGCTAGTTACCCTCCGATTTCTTTTGGCTCTTGAAAAGTAAACAAAAACTTTTAATATCCAATAAAATAAGCCCCTTTTGAAGTTTATACGAGCATTCCTTCAATATGAACCATATGTGCCCCCAGGCCATATCTGAAAACTTCTGCCCCCGGGCCCTGGGGGTTGTGTCGACACCGGAGTTTTTGTTATATGATCGTTGAACCATTTTTGATAAAATGGCTATCTCATAATTTTTATCGGATGCATTTGGGAAAAAAGGGGCGGGGGGGGGGGGGGGGGCGGGGTACCCTACGATCTCTTTTGGTAGACACCCCCAGGTCTACACTTACAACGCCTAGCGCTCGGGCCATGGGTTTTTGTGTTGACACCAGAGTTTAATTTTTCAATTATTATATAATCTAAAATAATCTAATATAATATAATATAAATATAATCTAATTTTTCAGTTATTAAAAAAATTGCTATCTCAAAATTTGTAGCGGAAAATTTTATGGAAAAAAGGGCGTGGAGGGGGGCCTAGTTGCCCTCCAATTTCTTGTCTTTTAAAAATTGAACTAGAACTTTCAATTTCCAATCAAATGAACCCTCTACGAAGTTTATACGAGATTTCCTTTCATAAGAACCGTACATGCCCTCAGTGCATAACTCAGAACGGCTGCCCCGGGGCGTTGGGTGGTTGTAATGACACCAGAGTTTTTCTTATCTGACCTTTAAACTATTTTTACAAAATGGCTATATCATAATTTTCATCGCATTGGTTTGTAAAAAATGGTTTGACTCTTTCTTTTGACTCTTTTGACTCTTAAAAGATTAACTCGAACTTTCAATTCCCAATCAAATGAGCCCTCTCTGAAGTTTATACGAGTATCCCTTGCATAAGAACCACATATGTTCCAGGGCATAACTTACAACCCCGGCTTCCGGGTCCTGGGGGGATGTGTTGACACCTGAGTTTTAATTATCTGACTTTTGAACTATTTTTAACAAAATGGCTATATCAAAACTTTTATAGGATACATTGAGGGAGAAGGGAGCGTGTGGGGAGGGGCTAGATGCCCTCCAATCTTTTTTGACTCTTAAAAAGTGAATTACAACTTTCCATTTCCGACCAAATGAGCCTTCTCTGTAGTTTTTACGATTATCCTTTCCATAAGAAACATATATCCCCCCAGGGCATAACTTATAATGCCTGAAAAAAGAGCGTGGGAGGAGGGGGGCTAGTCGCCCTTCGATTTCTTTTGACTCTTAAAAAGGTAACTAGAAATTTCAATTTCCAATCAAATGAGCCCTCTTTGAAGTCTATACGAGCATCCCTTCCATAAGAACCGTATATGCCACCAGGGCATAAGTTACAAATCCCGCCCCCGGGCCCTAGAGGTTTTGTCGGTACCAGAGTTTTGTTATATGATCTATGAACTATTTTTAACAAAATGGCTTTCTTGAAATTTTTACCGGATGGGTTTGAGAAAAAAAGGGCACGGAGGGGGACTAATTACCCTTCGATCTCTTTCGACCCTTTAAAAGTGAAATACAACTTTAAATTTACAATCAAATGAGCGTTCTCTGTATTTTATACGAGCATCCCTTCTATAAGAACGATATTTGCCTCCAGCGCATAACCAACAACGCCTGTCCCGGGCCCTGGGGGTAGTGTCAACCCTGTAATTTTTATGATCTTTGAACTATTTTTAACAAATAGCCTGTTTCAAAATTTTTATCGGATGGGTTTGGGCGAAAAGTTTGTAGGGGGGGGGTATTTGCCCTCCGATCTCTTTTGACTCTGAAGAAGTGAACTAGAACTTTTATTTTCCAATCAAATGACCCCTCTATGAAGTTTATACGAGCATCACTTCTATAAAAACCATATATGCCCCCAGGGTATAACTTACGACATCTGTCCCCGGGCCCTGGGGAGTTGGATCAACCCTGGAGTTTGTGTTATATGATCAATGTCGACTGTACTTGTATGCAAAAAAGGGGAACTGAATTTGCTTGGACTCACAGGCGAACATGTGACCTAAACCTAGTAGGCTTGCCCACTTAGAGTCTCAGATGGACTACTGTGTTTTAGGATTGACAAATGACAGCCAAGTCCCCTGGACTCGTAGGCGAACGGGTAGACCTATTGTTTTCCAAGTGTTTCGGTAACTGGTTCAACTGGAAAAAAATTGTTTCTAAGGAAATATAAAACTTTAGTGTAAAGATTGGGGTGTTGAGGACAGCCCCTCTGATACATAGAATAACTTCTGTTCGTTTAAAGTCTTAATATTGCTCTTAACTTTCATATGAAAAACTTGTTTTTTATTTACGTGTGTAAAAGCAGCGAAGTACTTTTCTTTCAATTATGATTCGGCTTTTCCCTAGCAGGAACTACTGAAGAACAAACTACGTTGCCATCGCTGTTACCCAAGACACCCTTTAAATTATAGTATCGTTTTGTATACAAAAATGCGTTTTTCTGTCAACAAATGTGTTTAATTTTAAATATTATGTTTTTGTTAATTAGAAAAGCAAGGAGATGTAGCAATCACCTTTAAAATGGGCTTTAAACAGCTCTCTATGATATGCCAGTGTCCAGCTAGCTGTGGAGAAAAAAGGCCATTGATGGTGATTCCCATGCAAAAAAGTGATTTTCCTTGTTGTTGAAGCCAATGGCTTTTCTTTGTTGATCAAACCAAGAGAGTGTAATTTTCCTTTACATGGTTATCGCGATGCCAACTCCAATGGTCTACTTCTTGTTTCGATCCGATGCCATTTCATGAGCTTCAGGCTATATTTTTTACTACGGACCGTAATCGTCCTTTACCTAGTTGCAGCTTGCGCTGTAACCACTTTATTTGTAATGGGAGGGGAAATATCTTAGACCAATAGTAAAAGAATAGAACAAAAATATTTCCAGGAATGAAGTTCATGTTCAATATGGGTTTTAATTTCAAAACAAAAACATAGAAACTCCCTTAACACATTTGCTTGTGCATTGATGCGCGTTTGGGCCCGTAATAACTGCACGCTCTAAATACAGCGTGGTGTCCTGTCTTCTCCAATGTCTATCCTGAGCCGCCATCAATTATCAATAGATTTAATTCAACTTCTCCTCTGCTCACACCCGTCAAAGTATCAACCTAAAATATAATAAATAATAATATCAAAATATACTATACATAATAGTAAAATATATAAACAAAGTCGCTAACACTGCTTTCAGCGCCTTTTTGTTGATCACATCGAAACCAGAAACAGAAGAACCCTTCAAAGTCTTTACGAGGAATAATTTGGCACTTTGTGACAAGGTATTCTCTGTATGATTTAGCTAGTGTCCCAACGAAATTTGCAGTGAATTCTTTTTTGCGAAAAGAATTTGCGAAAATTCTTTTGATATTTGCAAAAAAATATACTTAGTGATGCGGCAACTTGTGTAGGTTTGGTAATTTCTTCATCATTAACGACCAGTTTCGCTGGTAATGTTGAAGACTTAGGGGTTGGCCGTAGTAACGAGTTAATAATTTACCGAACTTTTCATCCATCTTTCACCCTTTCAGTCAGCTTTTGGTGTATGTAGCCACGCTTTCCTCTTTGTAACGCAGTCCGAAGGACTTTCCTGTGTTGCTCATACTCCTCAAACCACGTTAAGCTTGGATGGCGTCTATAATCTCCCTAAAGTTGGTTTTTCTTATTCACACAGGCAAAAAGACCATCTGTCATCCAGAAGCTAATTGGCTGATCTTTCTGCCTTTTATTGGTTCTCGGCTTTCTCACGCAACATCTAATGTATACATATAAGAACGTGGAGGGGATGACCTCAAATGTATCTTGAATCTTCATCCTGTTATCCCAGTTTGATTGCTCTAGTTTTTTTTTAGATTCCTGAAGTTTTCCTTGGGGCTGATTCGTGACTTTATCTTAGCTGGCTGTGAATGGGCGAGTTTTGCATGAATTGGGAAGTGGTCTGATGTGTCACTGACAAGGACTACTGCAGACTCTGGGAGCAAGGACCTGAATATGTTGACCATAAGTGAATGTGTACTCTCAGTAATCCGTGTTGGAATCGTAACAGCAAGGCATAGGCCTGAATCTGTCCTATTATTTAGTAAATCTGCTGCTTCGGTTATTAGCGGAATACTAAAGTTGATATTAAAATCTCCCGTGAGAATAAGCTCTTTTTTTAGACCCTACTAGCTTGAGGACTTGAACCATGTGTTTCATTAACCAAGACGTTCACCCCAACGGAAAAAGATAAATTTCACCCGCAATAACTTTTTTTATTTGGGGACAGCCATACTAATAGGAACAATGGCTCGAAAATTCTTTCTATATTCCGTGTAGTCTTGCCTATTTAGAACTATGTGTATGTCACGGAAATATATTGCTATGCCCAATATATACCCTTTTCATCTATTTTTTGTGAAAACAATGGCTAGTATAACCTAGAATATCCAATAGGCATTCACATTACGCTGGAACACACGAGTCTCGCTGACCTTCTCTGCTCCCTTTTCATTTTTTAGCTTGTAACAGAGAGCCAATAATTTCTATTTTGGTTTTCCTACTTCACCAGGTAAGTCAGTTGATACGCTTTAGCACGTTTTCTTTAGCTTAGCGCCTTATTTAAGTATCAATAAGCGATCATGATTTTTGAGCTGCACTAAAATATGCTCACATGTTTTTTCCTTTCACTCAGAGGTTTGTATCATGTTTCACTCACATGTTTATATCAATTTCTAGCATATATACTCCTTCCCTAAAATTCACTCTATATGTATCTGAATTCTCAATGATATTTAGGATATTTAGGTATTAAAATACACTCTTTAAGGCATCCCCCATCCCACTTTCAAAATGACCCACCACCCTTCCTTCATAATAGTTGATGCACACATTCACAAAACATAGTGTATAATTTTTTGCAATATGAAAGCGATCAGTAGGGTTAAATGAAGCTTCAAAATAAATGTTTGGAATATTTTTCTGCAATAAGAAGGGATGTATCACCCCGCAAAACCCTTATTCATGCTAATTCTAAATAAAGGAAGATGAGAGATTAACCCCTGTACCCAACGTCTCTTTCTATATTTACCTGTAGGATCATGAAGAGTTACGGATTCTTAGGCATCTGTCCCTCTCCCTTCGTCACCCATTGAAATTTTCATCTGCCCCCCTCATAAATTTTCAGGAATGAATGCGTTACCAATGGTGGTAGCGTGCCATTACTTCCTCTATAAATGGGAAGCTCAATATGCCACTATAACTAGAACACTTAAAAAGACCTCTAGAGCAATAAATTACCGCTCTAATGAGCCCTGTCCCGACCTCTTAGGACCATTGGCTCGGTAGGATCACCCCTTGAAAACAAACAAATATTTAGCTTGCATCCGTGATTTTTCTTCTAAGAAAAAATCAAAAGTCCACATATTTTTACATTCTAGTTTGAAACCTCTATAGTAGAGTTCTCTGGTATGGCGAATCTAATGGTTTTATTTTTGTTAAGATTACCTCAAGTAAGCAATCCTTTTTTAGAGTTTCGGTTAATATTGGTCCGAGTCGCTGCTTACTTACAGTTTGTTACCACGAACTGTTTGATGAAAACACACGAAATTTCATTTCATAAAAACAATTTAATGGTAAGCACGACACGGAATGTCCTATTTTGCACACCAACCTCTAGATCCAGAGCCCCCCTTTCCTGGTAGAAGATGAAAGGTTTTCTCTTTTTTGCTAATAAACCTTTTAACATATTCACTTAGCTAATCTTGAATAAACAGTCCATTGTCATAAAGACAATCAGTAATTAAATCTTATGTTTTTTGAATTGTTATCCTTAAAAGAGAGGTTGGTGCAAAACGACAATAGTGCAACACATTTCTTTTTTTGACATGAAACAATTTAAATTTATTGTCAATTAAAAATTATGAGTAAAAGGAAATAATCAAAATTTCAGAAAACAGGGGAAAACTCTCAAGTTGAGAGGGGGGAGGGGTTCTTGAAAAAATTGCACAATCAAATTCAACATTCCAATTCACCTATCAATGAAAATGTGAATCCTCTATATGCATGAATACAAAATTTTATATTTCATAGGAAGTGCAATAGCTCTGCTTAAGTAAAGACTGATATAGTTTAAATTTATTTATTTTTTCCAGGCTGCACAGTGTTGAAGTTGTCGTAGAACCGGTCATTTGTTCGAAAACAAAATTTCTAGTGGCATTTTTAGATTCAAAAGTGATTGAAGGGCAAGTACCCTCTCTCCACACCCTTTTCTGATTCCCACTCCTCCTCTACCCCTTGGGCATTATTTAGGGAAGGCAAGCGGGCAATTAGCCTCCTCCCCCGATTTGTAAAGTATTGTAATTTATTAAGTAAACCTAAAAATGATAATTAATTGATGAGAAACTGGTTATGTTGCCAGGTTCACTTTTTTATCAAAACCAAAATTTTGACTAGGTTAAGAGGTAAATTTTAAATTAATTTCTTATTAAATTAACATTGATATGGCCAGATATTACGATAGAGCTAGTTTCGTTTGAATTCGGATAGTGTAAGATAAGTTTACATAAAGAGATATATCCACATATGTGCAGAGCGCTGAGAATCCACGGTGAGCTTCCACAACCAGACAGGCACGGAACCAGGACTGCCAACTTCATTTTGCGTTTATTTGACGTGTGTGTATTGTTTATTATGAACTTTATTGCTTTTTTTGCTTTTTTTAATAACCGAGTAGCGTCTATGCTAAATATTAACTTTTCTTCATTACCACTTGAAGAAAAATTAGTTTTTGAAGACTTAGGGCAGGCCAACACCACATTTATGTTTTTATCATTTGCTGCTTATCCACTATCAAGTGATTTTAAAAAATAAGCTTTAAGACAGCTAAAAACACCTACAGACATGTATTTTTCACCTATTAACTCCATAAGAAAGAGCCTTCACCGTATTTTTAACGTGTTCAAGATTCCCTGAACTGTTCGCGGTAGTTTCTTCGTCACTATTGTCAAAATATTCATCACCAGTAAAGTCATTAACTCTGTTAGTTCTATGAACCTCGTTATCAGCCTTAGAATCTTCGACCTTTCTTGCTTCTTCTATCAAGAATTCAACAGCTGTTTCCCTACTCTCGCTAGGGAACTACTTAAGTTTGAAATAAGGATGACTTGATGTGGCAACAACATAATTTTTGGCATCAAAAAGTCTTTCGTCCAGGACAGTAGTAAATCTTCCCTCTTGACCCAGAAAAAAAGAGCATATACCAGTTGCTGGCAAAACCTCACTAAATCTTTCAGCTTTTTAAGCTTCTTTTCAAAACTTGAATTGAAGGGTAAAATGTACAAAAGTAGCACTTTTTCTCCCTCCTGAAGGATATCCAGACCAGCCACTAATGCTCCATGACTTTCATATATAATTCTAGAGAATCTATGTCACGTGAATCAGCCTAGGTTTTTGTAAAGAATCACAGAAATCAGGAAGCTTCTCTTTTTTTGTGGTAATCCATCATACGATTTTGAATTCCATTATCACAGGCCTGGTGAGCTGTCTATCGTATACCTTCTTGACAGCATCTGAGGCCTTCGAACTCTTGTTAACGGTGTCCCAGAGAGCAGTACACTTGGCAAAAGTGGCATAGTTCTCCCGTTTATATGCAACACAATTTAATGCTTTATCACCATTCGTGGATGAAAGCAAATTGAGCGTATAGCTGGTAAATTTGGAATGAAGAGGAAGCGGGAAACACTAAAATCCTTCTTGCTCACTCCGACTACTAAGAATCTTTTCAATATTAAAAAAAGAGAATAAATAATTTTGACCTGCTTCGTATTCATTATCATTGCCACTTACTTAACCCTAATAAATAGAGATTGTTGGAAATTCTCTAAATGCTTTACTGAAGTTTGAATCATAGTCAGTTAATGCTTCGTGCACCTTTTTTCAGCCTCAATTTGATATATCGCAAAAACAACATTCAATTGCTCAGCGATTTCGTCGTAAGTTTTTAAGCCTTTAAAACGAGAACACGAAAGAACAAATCATTTCCGCCAAAGATATTCGTCATTCCCGAGTCATTCCCGAGTAGCTTTTGTTGCTGGTAGACCAAAAATCAGCAGTGAATTACATATAGTCCGTCAGTTCAAACTGACGAATCATAGCCCGTCGCAGCGACCGTCTTCCCAATAAAGTTGGTATTGACATTGAACACTGATCTAAAGTTGCTTGACTACTTTACTACTTTTAAGTACTTCTACTTTTTACTTAAGTACGACTATTAAGTACTTTCGGAATTTTACTTCAGTAGAGTACAAATACTGACATTATTTACTTAAGTAACTACTTAAGTACTTTTTATCTAGATAATTCCCAACACCTCTTCCAATAGCTTTGTGTTTCAAATATTAGCTATTGAAATCATTGAAAATGATTTTAAGCTAAAATAAAGTTGTGATGAACCTACTTTTTACAAAAAGCTTTGCAGCAAGTAGAGAGGGTTGTTAGAGTCCACAAATCCTCTTTCCCGCTCTACTCACCAAAAGTTAAGAAAAAAAAATATATATATAAACCGGCAGTGGTTTGCATGGAGGATTGGTCTTGGACGGCCTCAAATGTTACTTTGGCTATCAAAACATATGTTGGAAATCTATGCAAATTTTGGTTTAAAAAAGGGGCAACAACCAAACTTTTCTTTGGAAAGAGTTAGCCCGTGGGGTGTATATTTAAGGAGCTGCAGGTCCTTTTTGTGCCCCTAACATCACAGATAGAATTTTTGTATGATTCCACTTCAAAGAAGGCACAACAGACAGGGATATATTTCATCAAAAAAACTGTCAGCCGGGGAGGAGGGGTGGTTCCATCTTACCTCAAAAGACTTGGTGGATCAACTCTGCTGAGTCCTGTATTTTAATGGTATATGATACATATTCAATTTAAAATAAGGGTAGTCATTTCTGTATTTAGGGTGTATGTCTTATCAAATATTGAATTCTTCAGTTAGTTCCGTCATTTTCTTTCCCTCCTATGAATCAAATCCTCAAATCATGTTTCCTGAAATCAAATTTCTCTGATCATAATCCTTAAATTATATTTCCTAATAAAATTACTATAAATAAGGCTTCTTCTTTGTAATTAATTAAATAAACTTTTTCCACAAAATAAGTTTTTCAAACAAAAGTGAAGAACTCCATTAAACAAAAAATGAGCAAAAATAAAATAAAATAATCTACCAATCTCGAAACTACCACAAATCAGCATCGATAAATAAATGAAACCCAAAACGAACAGAAACTACAATACATAACCAAGTCAAACTCAAAACGAGCAGAAATTAACATAAGTTGGGCGCAAAATCCCTTCCCCTTCCCAAGGCCAGAACAAAATTTGTACTTTACTGAAAAAAATATAAATGTTTTTACTTACAACTTTAAGAAATCAAATAATTTTAACATTTTGATTACTAAATGTCAGTATATGTATATTAAACTGACAATGCCGATTCATAAAAAATATAAAAAGAGGTTTGAGTATGTTTCATAGTGAGGACATTTCCATTCTGTAATACCCTTTGAGTAAATTTATTAAAAGGATTCCTCCTAGTATAAATTCTATTAAAGTTTGAGTGTATTTTTCTTACAATTGTTTGCTATAAATTGTGCATTTACATTTAACCGTTGTGCAATTACTAATGATGTTCATAACGAGAGGATAGCTCATGATGAGAGCATACATTCTGTTACACCTTTTGAGTAAATTTGTTAAAAGGATTCCTACTAGAAAAAATATTTTATAGAAGTTAGAAGGTAATTTTCTTATAATTGTTTGCTAAAAATTTTGTGCTAATATGTAACTGCTGTGCAATTGTTGATGATGTTCGTACCGAGGTGATAGTTCACATTGAGAACATGCATTTTGTAATATCATTTGAGTAAACTTATCAAAAGCCTCCCTACTCGTAAATATTTTGTACAAGTTATAAGGAAATTTTCTTCTAATTACTTGGTATAAAGTTTATATATTAATTAATTACTTTGTAGTTGCTGCTGATGGTTACTAAATCCACGGCATTGATCCAAAATAATCCATAGTGATATTGATCGATCTAGAATCAACTGAGAAAAGCTAACTAGGTATTTCTAGTTGGAAATTGGAAATGCCCTTTGAATCATATTAGAACCCTTGTCCGTATTGTAAAATCTGGTCTGCTTGATATTTTAACTCCTCTGAATTATTTAACTGGATGTATAGTGAACATATCTTTCCTCAGTTTTTGAAATTTTAAAACTTCTACACAAAAGAAACAAGCTTCTAATTATTGCCTTAGCTCACTTATTTTTGCGTTTAGATACGTTTGGAAGTACTTCTCACTCTCATTTATCTGTTTACCAATCAAGTAGATATAATTGTATAAAATAAGGCTTTAGACACATTTCTTCACGAGGAACACCTTTAATTATCATTTCTCTTGGTTATTCTAAAGTCGCGTTACAGAGCTTGTATAATTAAAAGTCATTTTAATTGGGGATTTATTTCAGCTGATCCACGTTGAATAAAGTCACATGCTTAAGCTAGTTAGTTGCAGTAATAAAATCACTCCATCACAAAAGTGACACCACTGGAAAAACTCTTGACAAACCCAATACTTGGTTAAATTAAATTTCGATTGATTTCCAAAAAGTGTGTGTTCTCGTTAATCATAATATATATTTTTAAAAAGTGCTATTAATTTTTCCCTTCTGAATTTGGTTGCCTTATTCTTATAAAATAGATTGTAAGTAGTCAAATATCTTAATCATGATCCCAATCCTCTCCCTATCAACAATGGAGCACCCCAAGGTACTCTCCAACACCCACTCCGTTTCTCAGTCATGATCGGCAGTGTGGCTAAGGAATTTCCTGACAGATGGAAATTTTTTGATGACCTTATGGTCGCTGCAACTTGATACAGAAATTTTTAACGATGCTATGAGCTTCGGCAATAAAATTGTACAAGATTCCTCAAACTTGGGCATGACAGTAAACCCTTATAAATCCATAATATTTCAAACTTCCTTCCGTAAATCCCTGCGCCATTTATTTTATCCTATCCCTTGTAAAATTTCAGTGTCCTCCTTTTAATTACTTGGCTTCACAGTTTCTTCTGATTGAAAGTGGGCTATCCCTGTTAAAAATATAATTCATATGGCCCATGCATCTATTTTCTTCTTTAAGCTTCTAAATAAATCTGGCAACCTAATTCCTATTTTTTAAGGATTTAAACTTCCTTTGTCTACCCTCATCTCAAATATGCCAGTCAAATTTAGCACCCTGGCATTTCCAGGAAAGAGTCAAATAAAATTGAATCGATACAAAAAGTAGCCCTGCAAATAACTTTCAGAGAGGGTAAAGTCTCATACTCTTTCCTTTTGATAAAGCTTAATTAGAAACATTTGATACAGGAAAGGTTATTTGTGTCTCGGTATTTTAAAAAAGGCAACAAGAAACCGTTGCCCGGTACGCACTTTCATGAAAGAACACTTCTCACACAGATTCCTCAATCCTCAAGCCTTTCCCCAGCCAATCCTGCTTGTCTCCTGTTCCCCACTTTGCCTCCAGATATGAATATATCTTTGTCCCTACATTACGGAAAAACTAAAGAAAGGCATCCTGCTAGCTTTGCTCTTTTTATTAATTGGTACAAGCCTTACCCGTTTTGTATTTGTTCGCTTATTATTTCCCTATGGTTTCAATATACCTTTTTTATTTTTTATTTATATATTATTTTGTTATATTTAGTTTAGTCTGTTTTTGTACTATATGTTATGTGACATTATTATGGTATTTTACTTTGATATTTTTAATTTCGATATTTCTAACCCCGAAATTCAAACTCAGCCCTTCAGGGCTTGTGATAGAAATTTTATGCAATAAGCATTATCAGTGGAAAAGTACTTCTGAACAATATAAATAGTCAAAAACTTAAAAGTAGGATAATAAGACTTAATTTTTTGCTTTTTAGAAATTCTTCATATGCAGGAGTTGAGTGTTTTGTTGTTAGTCTGTGGTTATAAGAAAAACAGGACCATTGCTAGGTGCCACTCACAATCGTTGTCTAGTATCAATTCTATAAAATTAATATAGATGGCTGTACTTTCGAGATCCCGTAAAGGGCGTTGGACGCCATTTTCAGTGTGCTCTTTGTGCTTTGTTGGAATTAACAAAATAGTGGAATATTTAACAACAAGTTCATGGAAGATTTTATTTAAGGATTAAATGAGCAATTTGGCTCAATCTTATTAGGTATTGTCTAAGCACTATTCAATTTCATTCCTAGTCCAAGGGCTATGGAGCTAACCCTTTAAAGTTGCCAAATTAGGCTAAAATGCATATTTTGGTTTGGCTTGCCCACTTAGGTTAATTTTTCGTCGCCAATAGCCTAGTGGAAGTTGTTTTGCTGAAATCGAAGATAGGTGTCTTTTTGTCAACTTGGTAAGTGGTCAATTTAGATGGATTAACCTTTCAGGAATGGATTCAGAGTCTAGCCTAAATCAGGCTTATGGTAGCCTAATACTTGCAGTCCTCAGATGGTGCCTAATCCAGACAGTAAATATTTATCAAAACATATTATTGAGTTATGACTAAAGTGAATAGCCTATACCACTTGATGCCTTTTTTATGCTCTTTACAAATATAATAGGCCTATTCATTTTTGTCAGAAATGAATTTTTGCTTCCACCCCTATATATACCAATTCAGGGTATAGCCTATATTTGCACATTAGGGGGGTGGGGGTAATTTTATTTCTGATGTAAATGAGCAGTAAGTTTAACCCCCCCCCCCCCTAATGTGCAAATATATAGCCTGAATTGGTATATATAGGGGTGGGGGCTAAAATTAATTTCTGGCAAAAATGATTATTATATTCATAAAGAGCATAAAAAGGCATTGAGTGGTATATTCATTTTAGTTGTAACTCAATAATATGATTTGGTAAATATTTACCATCCAGATAAATACTTGTGTTAAAATTTATCTGTCATAAATGTGGAAAGTAGGTCCCTGATCTGAAAAGCAACATTGCTTTACTAGAAAAAGAAGCCACTGCTTCAGCCAGATCGGCTAATTTTCAACTTTAAGCAGCATTCACAAGCATATCTAGCTAGAATCCCAGGTAAATTTTTTATAGTTCATATTATTGACTTATGAATAAAGTAAACATACTACTTGATGTCTTTTTTTATGCTCTTTCCAAATCAGGTCTATTGGAATTTTGACAAAACAACATTAAACCTTAATTTTCAGTTTCATTTTCTCCAGTTTTAGTTTTAAAATTGCAATTCCTGTTATTTGAGTAGAATTTTAAGCAATATAATTTTTTTTTCTAAATTTAGGAAATGTATGCAGATCTCTGAAACCTCCTAAATTGGGATTGAGCAAAGTTGTGAAGCTGAAAATACTTTTCTTGTAGCCTACTTGATTTAAACAGAAGATCTATTTTTAAGGTTTCACTTTTATATTACAAATACTTTAAAAGGAGTGGAGGTAGGTACTACAAAATACCTTCCTGGGTGTTTGGTGATGCAGAGGACAAAAGCCAAACACATTTATTCTCCAACAACAATCTTCCTGGGACACTTTTGTCTGTAGATCCACTCCTGAAAGTTTCATTTTCCTAACCAAAATATTTCCCAAAATGGCAAAAAGTAGCTAGTATAGAATTTTACCTACGTAGTTAAATCCTCAGCCAGACAAGAGAATTACTAGTACATGTGTCATCACTTGCTAAGTTCAGTTTTCTGTCTCTGGTGCCACCAGGGTATGGAGCCAGAAACTACATGTCACCAGAGGCCAGCAGTATATGTGTCAGAATTGCTGTACTGTTTGCTCCATGCCACTGTGGAATAGTCTCTCAGATGCCACTGATGGCCAAATCATTCAAGAAGGGTATTTGATTAAAAGTGGATGAATGCAGCTGACCCAGGATGCTACCAAACATTGATGAAGTTAGCATCTCCAGCAAGATTCTGTACAGGAGGATCAATGCCATCTTATCTCAGAATGTGATGCAAGATAAATGTATCCTCTCCCCTGATGGTTTCATATATATTCCAAGGAATCTCTTAGAACTTGAAAAATAAACCAATGAAATTCTTACTTTGTATTATGAAGGGTGTTTTTACTAATCAGAGTACCATCTTTCTTCCCTTATTATGCTCTTATTAAAATCATTTCAATAATATTTTTGTAATTTCTGCACTCAATCACAGACAGAGATAAATTGTAAACTGAGAAGATAACAGGTTTAATGTAAGAACTAGAAGGTATGACTGTATTGATGTACCAAAGAAATACAACATTAGGGCTACTTATGGAAAAATCAGGTAGAGAAAGGGTGAATTGATTAGCATATTTGGAAAGAGTATACTAAAAGGAATCAAGTAGGCTAGGATGTTTACCTTGTCCCTATCTCAGTTATACTATATTGTGCAAACTTCTAGTTTAGGGGCATTTTACCATTTTGGAGAGTAGTTGTGTTAGGTGAATGAGACTCCCAGGAACATATCCAGGGCCTTAATGATCTAATGGGAAAGTATTTTTGACACACTCCTTCTTTCAGAGGACACCAACCTTAGATAACCCTACAAGTCTTGTAAAATAGATCCTCTGCTGAAAACAAGCACAAGAAGTGTTTTCAGTCTTGTAACTTTGCTCAATCCCAATTTACAAGCTCTTAAAGATCTATAAAATTATTCCTTAAAACTAGAAAAACCCTGATATGCCTCAAAGTTCTAATGAAATAGCAGAATTTACATTTTCAGAAGCTAAAGCCAACAAAAAAAGATATTAAAACCCAAAATCAAGGTTTAACACTTTTTTCCAGTTATACATCTAATTTTTACCCCAAGAAATGGGGAAGAGATTGAGATAGTAGCTCCCCCCCCCCCCAGAAAACATTTTAGGCCATGAATTTATTCCCATAAGTTTCATTGACCAAACTATACTACTTTCCAAGATATTAAGAAGCCACCCAACTAAAAAATTTTAGTAAACTTCTAGTTATGGCCTTCTTGCTATCTTGGCAAGTAGTTGCTTTGGATCATGGGTTGGCGCCCTTTTGTTGTAAAAGGGTCAAAATTTACCTGGGGTTATTATGCAGGCTGCACTTGGGTCACATGTCATTACACTGTAATGTAGTATTGTAGGTACACCAAAATGATTAGCGTACATCAACAATATTTATGTACAAATATCTTAGGATTAAAATAAAACACTTAATGTATATCAAGTGTTAAATGTATATTAAATGCTTAATGTAAAGTTTGCTGACAAATATACATACTACCAAACAGTAATTATTTGCTGAGAAAAGCTTTTTAAATCCATGTAGTTTTCAGAGAGCAAACTTCCATAGAAGTCCACCAAGTTTTTTTTTTCCTTAAAAGTTATTTTAAGTGTGGTATCACTTTGCAAATCTATTGGATTGATTTACAATTAACTTAGTACATTATTGACATCCACTGCAAAGGGGTTTTCAAAAATCTTGTATGAGATCTTTCTGAAATCAGCAAACCACTTTTCAAACTTGGATTGAAGTTTTATTAATGTACTTTTCATTTTAGTATTTTGTCAAACAAAATTTGCATCAGCTTCTTTTACTGCTTTCTTGCAATTTGGAAAATGATTGAGCTTTCTTTCATCCATAGGCTTGATAAATAACGTTAGTTTCAGTTCAAATGCCTTAACATCTGAATACATCCAGCATTTAAATTTACTTTTTGCTTGTAAGTGTGTATCAAGTAGATTCATTTCTGTAATCTAATCAGTTAAAAACCCAGGATCTACAACCCACTGGTTGTTGTAAATTTTGGGTATTATCTTTCCTTTCATCTCCATGAAGTTACCAATTTCTTTCCTGAAATATAAAATTGTTGAAGTACTGACCTTCAGTTTACCTTGCAGTAATACATCACATCATCATATTCAGCTTCCATATCTTCAGAAAACTTTTTAAGCTGGTGGTGACTTTGTTTCCTCAAGCCCATTGTTTCTTATAAAATAATAGCAGATATAACAGTATTAATTATTTCTCTCCCCAATAAAACCTTGCAATACAATGCTACTTGATGGACAATACTGTGAAATATATATGGAACTTCAGGTTTAGACCCTAGAATTTTGCTGTTGACTCTTCCAACAACACCTGTATTATGACTGCTTATGTTTTTTTTCTGCTGTCTGTGGTGATGCTGACTAATTTATCCTGGCTCAAGCTGCATGAACCTAGAGCCTGTTGCAAGTGGTGAAATAAATCCTCCCCCCTTGTAGTTCCATTAAGACTGCTTATTTTGAATAGCTCCTCATTTACATGAAAGTTTTCATAAATCCCTCATACAAATATTAGGAATTTTGCTGCATCCCACACATCTGTACTTTTGTCCATCACAAGAGAAAAGAACATTAAAGAATCACTTTATCTTTAAGTTGTTTGCACAAGCTAGCACCCAAGTCTTTGGTGCATTGGGTGCAAGCTCTAGCAGAGAGATTAATATTTTCAAATATTTTTCTGTTCTGGGCATACTTCCTCTGCAATAAGCTAAGCCACACTCTTTGACAAGTTCACTGTCAGTAAATGAGTGACCATGCTTTGCTGTTCTTTCTGTGACTTTTTAGCTTGCATGTACAGCTGATTTGCTTTTGTCTGTCACAGCTTTAAAGATTTTGTGCTGATTTTTGAGTGATGATTTCAAGTTGATGATTTTGTTTTTTCAAGATTCATATTCAAGATGGTCAAATTTAGTTTCTATTCCTTTGCTATGGAAATGCTCTTTTGACAGATTAAACACAAAAGTTTTTCTTTAACTTAGATAAAAAAAATATTAATTTGTCCATGCTTCATTAAAAATCCATCTTTCATCAACAATCTCACTGTTTTTAGAAGTCATCTTGGGTGTGCAAAAATGAGAAATAAAATATATACCTGTGTGTATCTATTTCTTTTTATGGAGCCTACCAGCCAGTTTTTCCCTGTCTCTTTGGCATTGTTCCAGTTCTGAGTGATTGTCTTGTTGTTTTCTGTAGCAAAGTAGTTTCTGCAGTTAAAGTCATATGCAGTGGCAATTATAGTTACAAGTAGTTGGGGTTTCAGTTTCAATCAGTCACAGTCAGAAGTATTTGCATTTGCAGGTAGTCACAAATTCAAGTAGTTAAAAGCAGTCACAACTTGAAAAGGTCACAAAAGCAGTAGTACTAATTGCATAAGTAGTAGTTGTAGTAGCCTTCAAAGGTTCAATTTATTGCTTTCAGCTGTCCCTCAGATATTGTTCATATGCCCTTTTAACAACCTTCATGCATTGAGTGTATTTTCATTTTGTTCAATATGCACTGCAATCTCCCCTAATAGTTTCACCTTAATGCCTTTAGCCATCCCAGATATATTGCACATAGGCCATTTTGACATCCATATTTAGTTATAAACCCCCCTCACAGATCCTGACATTTCAATTTAATACCTTTATCTTTTCCTAAGATGTTATAATGTGCCCTTATGACAAACATGGATGGACATAGTGTATTTGTGGCAACATAACATGACCAGGTAACTTGGCTTTCATTTGGTACCACAATCACTAAATTTTACTGAACTAAAAAAGAATAAACAAAGAAAATCTAAAGGCAAAAGTTTTTTTTTTTGGGGGGGGGGGGTATTTCCAAAACTTTGAGGTAGGTTAAAAAAAAAATGTAATGCACCTATATAATTGCTCTGGGTGGTTGAACATTGAACTAACTATGCTAGATGGTGTTCATGGATTTTTTTCGAAAATACTAGATGGTGTGCAATGTGGTCCGTCAGGTGCGGGTTGGAGGGGATCTTGTAGGCCGCACCAAGACGCCTCGCGGGCCGCATGCGGCCCGCAAACCATCAGAATTGTGTTTCCAAACATTGAGTCAAAGGAAAGTAGGCTCAAGCCAAAGTACAGGATTTTTTTTTTCAATGTTAAAA
Organism: Artemia sp. Kazakhstan ARC1039; assembly: GCA_029168905.1. Lineage (NCBI taxonomy): Eukaryota > Metazoa > Arthropoda > Branchiopoda > Anostraca > Artemiidae > Artemia > Artemia sp. Kazakhstan ARC1039. The sequence goes on along the minus strand of JAQQPU010005795.1, from coordinate 27,338 downwards.
CAGGCTATAGATTTGTCTTTTATTCAATTTCTTAAGCCTTAGATGTAGGGAAGGGGTTGAGACAGGGTAAAAGACCTTAAGCCAAAATGGCCTAGCATGAACAATCCAAAAACGAAATGTTGGAAACAGTAGGTCTATGGCCAGTAGGAAGAAACAGAGGAACCACTAGTCTGTTTCTATACAATAAGGCTTCCTCAGTATTGAAAAGGGGGAAGAACCTAAATAATATTAATTCAAAATGAGGAAGGAATCTACAATCATAAGAGAATAAAGAAATCAAACCAATATATACAATAGCTACTCCATGAAAAAACATGGAAGTGAACAGTAGCCATGAAAAGCATGGCTACTCCATGAAAATTAACTGGAAGTGGACATGGGCGTAGGCAGCATATTGTCTAGAGGGGGGGGCAGTCGATAGTGTGATGGAGGGCCTTTTATCAACTGCTTTTCCAACCATCTGCTTTTTCAGCCATATCTAATGTAAATGTGAAGGTCTAGGGGGTTGCCTTTCTATTTAACATATAATTTGGTTCTCCAGGTTGTTCAAAAAGCATTTTACAGTTGAATAAAAATTTGCTGTAAAAGTAAATATAAGTTTGCCATTAAAAGTAACAACTGAGATTTTAAATTTTTTGGGTCTACAGCACCTTCTGGAGTGATTCAGTAAAAAAATTAATTATTTTATGTTAGTAGTTTATCTCTCACTGGCTTTTAAAACACTGTTTCAGAAGACTCTTCCCTTTGGGTGAGTTCCTCATTGTTTCCAAGATAGGTGCACATAGGTTTAACCCTTAAGGATCAGGGTTATTCTCAGGTTGAGGTGGTACAATCATTTTAGTAATTTTTGCTAAATGTCAAGGAGTCTTTTTGTCTGTATAATGCTCTTGCTAATTTTTTTTCGTCAAGCCTCAATTACCAGACAGTAAAAATCACAAGATAAAAAGAAAAACGTCTTCTTTTTAGCAATTGCAAGAATATACTATTATAAAGGCACAATGGCATTAAATCTAGCTTTGTTTGCTTTCTTCTTTTTTAGAGTGTGTTTGATGAATATTGGAAACAAATCAAAATGAATGTATTTAAGGAGTTCCAAAAGTAGTGATTGCAGCCTTTTAATGCTAATTTTACATTTTTATTAAAAATTTTATTGATAGCAGCAAAATACTTTTGTACTTTGTTTTGTTTGCTGAAAAAGTCTGTTATTCTTGATGCAGGAGGGCAATAGGAGTGAAATATGGGAAAGATTTATGCTAATAAGCACATTTATATCACATCAGAAGAAATGGTTGGCTATGTAGACTCAAGGAAAGAATCAGTAGATTGAGTTGGATATAAGCAGGATATTTGAGTGGAATTCATGGTAGTGACAACTGTTTTTGACATCTGGTGCTTTTGTTACCCTTTAGGACATCTGATTGACATTTTGAGGTTAGTGCCTCTTCCAGTTTAAATACACTACATCCCTAATGGCTGGATTCTCCAGGCTAGATCCAATAATTGCCTGAAACTTGAAGTATAGTTTAGCTTAAAGCCTACTGGTGTCAAAGAATTATATTGCATTGTAAACTTCAGGCACAAGAGGTTTTGAAGTTTTACACTTTCTATATAGACACTATTGTTATCTAATTTTTAATAGCCTTAAAATTAATATAAGTGAGCCACCCAAAAAACTGACAAGGAGATTGTGTTTGGGAAATGGTAGTTGGCTAGTAAGAATCAAATTCCGTCATGTCAATCATTTTTGGATTCCTTTCCTTTGGCTTGCTAAATGATTTTTGTTAAATTTTAAAGAAAGTAGTGGCCAAAATGTGGCAATTTAGAATAAGACCAGTATTCAGCTAATGCCAAGATTTCAACCAACATCCGGCCTACTAAGTAAAATATGGTAAAACTCTGAGGAGTTGTATTTTGCAATCTTGTAATGTATTTAAATTAATGAAACTTTCAGCATCATTTTTAGAGCCTAGATCACACTCTGGAAAGGTCGTTTGAAGTATATACCTCTATTGCCTTCAAAGGGCACTCACCTTTGATGAACTTAGATAAAATTTGGGTTGAATAAAAGTGAAACTTGCCACTTAGGAAATTCCTGATCTGTTTACAATAAGGCTTCCTCAGTATTGAAAAGGGAGAAGAACCTAAATAATAATAATTCAAAATTGGGAAGGAATCTACAATCATAAGAGAATAAAGAAATCAAACCAATATATACAACAGCTACTCAATGAAAAAACATGGAAGTGAACAGTAGCCATGAAAAACATGGCTACTCCATGGAAATAAATTGGAAGTAGAATATACAATACAATGAGGCGCTCCTTTAGCGACAAATTGTCTCTTTGTTGATTTGGCATCTAAATAAAAGAACTTGCTTATACCAAAGCTGCCGTTAATTTTGCAGCTCCCATGTATGTCAATAGGTGAGCCGAGACACTTGAAACTACCTGCACTTTAAATTTCTACCAAATTAAGGAAACATATTGGACTCCATTACCCTCAAGTTTTTTGTTCTTTGTTTAATTTTACTTAAAAGACAGTTTTTTTTGTTCTGTACTTGTAAGGCATTAAAGATAGCATGGAGACAGAAAAAAATGTAATTTTGTCTTTTGCTTTCTCGCCAAATATGATGAAAGCTTGTATGCAAGGTTTTTATTTACAATTCCCTTATTCAGTGTGACATGCCTTTCTGTTTAACATATAATTGGGTTCTCTGTGTTGTTCAAAAATCATTTTATGGATGAATAAAACTTCACTGTAAAAGTAACTTAAACTGAGAATTTTATTTTTTTTGAGTCTGCAGCACCTGTTGAAGTAATTCAGTAAAAAAAGAAATTATTTTGTGTTAGTAGTTTATTTCACTGGCTTTTACAATACTGTTTCAGAAGACTTCCCTTTCGGTGACTTTGTCATACTTTCCAGGATAGGTGCATGTAGGTTTACTCTTAAGGATCTGAATTTTTCTCAGGTAGAGGTGGTACAATCATTTTAGTAATTTTTGCTATAATTCAAGGAGTCTTTTTGTCTGAATAATGCTTTTGATAGCCTCAATTACCAGACAATAAAAACCACAATATAAAAAGAAAAAACGTCTTCTTCTTAGCAATTGCAAGAATATACTATTATAAATGCACAATAGCATTAAATCTAGCTTTGTTTTCGGTCTTCTTCTATTTTTAGAGTGTGTTTGATGAAATATTGGAAACAAAGACAAAATGAGTGTATTTAAGGAATTTTAAAAGTAATGATTGCAGCCTTTTAAGGCTAATTTTGTATTCTTGTTAAAGTTTTTTATTGATAGTGGCAAAATACTTTTGGTAGTTTGTTTTGCTTGGTGACAAATTGTGTTATTCTTGGTGCAGGAGGGCAATAGGAGTGAAATATGGGAAAGATTTATTAAGCACGTTTATATCACATCAGAAGAAATGGTTGGCTATATAGACTAAGGAAAGATTCAGTGGAGAGTTAGATATAAACAGGATGTTTGATTAGACTTCGTGGTAGTGACAAATGCCATTAATAACTGCTCATCTATATTTATTTATATGAAGCTTTGTTGTTGTTAATCATACTGAAATAGAGCAGGGACAAGAGTTCGTGTAATAACTTGTTATAGGGGTAGTGGGAATACCAAGGGTTGAAGTACTGCTTCAAGTGTTAATGCTTTTTAAGTAGCTAAAATAAGGGGCTGATTGTAAAATGTGCTTCTAGCTTTCCAATTTTAATATGGGGTATTATAATGTGAGATATGTTTTGGGTGGTGAGACTTGGCAGAAAAAAAAACAACTAGGAAGATACTGGTGATTCTTAGCCTATGTACTGGCACATGTCTAAAAGAGAATGATTTATCCTCTAAGATTGGTCCAGAAGACTCAAATACAAAAAAAAAATGTCTGATGTGTGCACCTTTGTAGCAGTTTTAGGCATCCCTAAAATGTTGGTTTGTTATTGTGTCAATCATCAAAGTCACAGTTTGGGTTTTCTGCAAGTTCTGTATTTTGTACATCTACCTGAAGGCTGGTGGGAAGGGGGTTTGAAGATGATTCATTTTCTAAGTCTATCAATGCCTGCTTTATGCGCATCCACAAAGGGGAGGGGGATTCCCTCCTAAGAAAAGTCAGAAGCTTGGTAATTAATTTAGAGTTTAGCCCTCTCCTCATGCGGAAATTTTATTATGTCAACTTTTTGCTATGTGTTCTTATGTAGATTTAGATGTATAATTAAACTCCTATATTTATCTGTAAATAACCAAAAACATAGTTACTGTATTGTAAACAATATGTTAATTAGACACATGGTTCATGTACCTTTATTACCATAAAAGGATTTTAGGCTATGCCTGTATTAACTCAGTGCCTTGGGCTTGTGCTGGCAGTGCTTTGCCGATTTGAACTAGTAATTTATCACCACCTTGTCATTTTGCAGAACCCTAAACCAGTTGTAATTGTATAGTATCTAATTATTAATCACGTTTTTTTTTGGGAGCTGTACAATCAGGATGCTTGCAAAATTTAATCGTTGGTCAAGTATTTTGGAAACAACAAATTTAAAGTTTAGAAATGTATTGCAAACATCGAAAAATTTGTCGTTAGAAAAAATAACGCTTGTGGTTTGAAAATACAATATTACTGGTAAATTTCAAAATAAGAAATATTTTCGACTGAAATGATTGAATCAGGTTTCAATATTTCCAATTATCCAAGACAAAGTGCTTTTATAATTTTTCCTTGAAAATAAATAACTGTTTTGGCCTGGAAAAGGCATCTCGTTTTAATCAAACACCTTGTATCTTCCTTCCTGTGACCCTTTAAAATTTTCCCCTATCATTCCTTTTAATATTTGAGTTTCGATTAGCCTGTCCGTCTTGAAGGTCTCATAGCAGAGAGAATAGTAAATAATTCTAAGTTTAATTATGAATCTTCAGAAGATTAGACTGTCTGAAGAGTGGAAGCAATGACATTGGAAATATATGTACGTCTTACGAATGTGTGTAAAAAACTCTGTATACCTTTTTTCTTCATAATTTGTTTGCTTGAAAAGTTGGCTGATCTTACTTTGTATTTGCTTATAATTGTCCATCTTGACTGAAATAAAAATTTTCCGTTCCTTTGCGGTGATTGAACAAGGGAAAACAATATTAAGACTCTAGTTGCATAGTTGATCAGGCAGAAAGTATTATAATTTTATGGTGTTAACTGATCCACAGTGATGCTCACGCCAACTAAGGAAAAACAATAACGAAAAGCAAACAGATGCACATGGTCAAAAATTAACTAAAGGAGAACAAGATTTTGTATTAAGATGTTTTTTAATATCCTAATTCTTGTCCATTTTGACTTCTCAAAATCTCCCAGGGATGGGGTCCAGTAGTTCATTCACCTCTGCAAGAAATGCTTCAGGTATGTAACTATCAAATTGTAGCCTTCTGTCATGAAGAAACGTCCTATGTTATAAGAGGTGTAGTAGCCTATCTGTCCTTTAAATATTTTTCTTCTTTCAGGATTAGTTTTGGACTAAGAATTCATCAAAGTGCAACACTAATGTTGGGTCTCCCAGTTCTCTGGACACCCAACATTGATCTTGGTTCGTGATTTTGGCGATGTCTATTGGCTATTTCACGCAGTGGGGAGGATTGCCAGCAGTCGTGAACGAAACTCCTAGTGAATCACCGTTGAATGTTGTAGAGAAACCAATTTTATACTCACTAAATCCAGCATTGCATCATATACCCGTAAATCATATAGCAGTTGACAATCTAGTTGGATATCCCAAACCATTTGACCACAATTATGCTTTTGGGTTTGGAGTTGAGCCTGTATTAGCCTTACCTACCCCACCGACGACGCAGGTTACTATTGAAGAACCGAATTTTAGTACTGGGCCATATCAAGGAATTTTTCCAGCAACCCACATAAGACCAACTCCTGAACTACCTAAGATCCACGACCCTGTCCTTCAACAGTTGACTATTATATTTCACGAACAGCGACAGGCACAGCAAGGGCTCTCGACTGTGCACAATTTTGGTGGTAGTTTCATGCCTCCAAGTGCAAGAAATTCTGGTAGTGTTTACGTCCCACCTAGTGCCAGAAATTCAAGTAATCTTTACGTGCCTCCAAGTGCTAGAAACTCTGGTAGCGTATACGTGCCTCCTAGTGTTAGGACTTCTGCTGTTCCCATTATTGCTCCTCAAACAGTCATGAGGGGAGAAAGCCCAGTCCTTGACGTGAGGCTGCAAAATAATCGTAGTTCTCTAACCACTGATGTAAGTCAGTCACAGTCAGCAGGCAAACGATTAGGTGGACCTTGGAGACCTGAAAAGGTACTTAAGGTCTACAAAAATGTTTTAAGCATTTTTGAGTCAACTGAGATTCTCAATTTTACTCAGGTTTTTTATATTGGTACTAGTGCTAAAAAGCGGCCAGGTATGCCAACAAATAATTTTGGCTTTGATGACGATCAAGATTCTTATATTCATGTTCCCCATGACCACATAGCTTATAGATATGAAGTGATAAAAGTAATAGGTAAGGGTAGTTTTGGTCAAGTGGTTAAGGCATATGATCATAAGAAACACATTTATGTGGCTCTCAAAATGGTGAGAAACCAACCTCGATTTCATAGACAGGCTCAAGAGGAAATTAAAATATTAGAACATTTGAGAGAGCATGACAAAGAAAATAAAATGAATGTGATCCACTTGTATGATTGTTTTATGTTCAGAAATCATGTGTGCATTACCTTTGAACTTTTGTCCATCAACTTGTATGAACTTATAAAAAAAAATAAGTTCCAAGGATTTAGTCTCCAATTGGTGAGGAAATTTGCCCATTCGCTGCTTCTGTGTCTAGATGGATTATCTAAAAGCAAAATTATTCATTGTGATATGAAGCCAGAAAATGTTCTTCTCAAACAGCAGGGTAGATCTGGTATTAAGGTAAGCTGTTTCTTTTTTGTATTTATTAAATTTGTAGTGGCGTCAATTAGAGGGCGGGGGGTTGCATTGACCCTCTAAGATTTCTTACCCCCACCCTCCCAAGTTTTAAATACCATTTTTTGGTATTTTCATTGAAAATAGCATTTTTTTTGTAGAAAGAAAAAAAGCAGCAGAATCTTCACCGTTCCTAGATTTTGAAAAAATAAATCACTCCTTCTAATCTCCGTGAATGGACGCCACTAAAGCTTTTTTTTATATTTAAACGCTGTAGCTTGATCAGAGAGAATGGGTCACAAGAGTCTAACCCCCTTTTCTACCAAAAGCGAAGGTTGAAGGAAGGTTTGTTGCTCTACAATTATCAAGTTACAAAAAAATTCGTCCTCCGTGATTTTTTCTCTCCTGATCATTATGCTATTCTTTGAAGTTCGAGTTTAAAATATTTATTCAAAACACAGGTCGTACTTCTTTCAGGGGAAGATTTCTTACCCCACACCCCACCCATCCGTGATTGTTACATAAAAGTCGTTTTTTTGTGGGTATACAGTGGCAGAAAATAGACAAAAATTGTTTCTCCTTCGTGTAACCCCCTTCAGTCCGTCTGGTTCTTTGAAACTAGTCATTGCATAAATTTATTATAGGAGTTACTTAAAATTTGCCACAAGGTTGCTTCATGAGAAGAAGGCTTCATAAAAATAGTAGCACTGTATTTCAAGTTCTCTTTTATTTTATCAGTTGAAGGAAACTTTCTAAAAATAAATTTTCCAAAAAGAAGTAAACAGCCATATTTCGGCAAAATAAATTCATAGAATGATTTATACTAAAAACTAACAAAAATTACTATTAATGAATAGATGCAACCCAAAGGAACAGAAATTAAAATAATGACATACAGCAGATACTGTATACTGCTATGGATGTATACCTGAATCCTAAAACAAACAAAAATTAAAATGAGTAATCAAGTCAACTTAAAACGAAAAGAAATTACCACAAATCATGGAAGGGCAGCTGCCCACGTCCCTTAAACCTCTAAAAGCTGGAATGTCATTTGCTAAGGTCTCATTTAATCATTCACAGTATTTTCTGTTAGTCTTACTAACAGATTCTATTTTTGCTCGTTTTTAGGACAAGACTTCTTCCTTAGATTAAAAAGCAAATAATTTCAGTTTGTTTTTAATTGACATAGTTTATTGGTTAATTGTAGGAATATTATAAAGATTCTCAGTTTTTCTGCTTAATAACTAAAATCCGCTAAAATCCTGGAATGTAATTTAAGTTTTGTTAATTGGTATTTTATATTTTGTGCAAAACTTGTTTCTATTTGATCGCCTAAGTTTTTCGAAAGATATTGCAGATATGCTATGAATAGATAGCCGTGAATAGATTGAAGTCTCACAAGGGATTATAGTGTAAAAACATCTGCGTGGATTGGATACAAAATATTTTTGGTGTGTTTCGAATAAGCCATTCTCAAGATTTTGCAGACACACTATTCTGATAACCTTGCATCATTTAGTCTTTAATTTACTTTGCTGCTTAAACATGATTAGATTCTAAGTCCCACTGGTGTTATAGTGAAAAAATGTTTCAGTTGGGTTAAGAAATTTACCTAAGTACCAAGGATACTGAAAATAAAAGCTGATTGATTGAATTGGTAAGTGAAAATTTACACAAACATGGATATCTTCAAAAACTGGAAACTCGATTTTTAATGATAAAGACCTCAAAATACACTATGGGTTGTAGTGTGCAGCAAATCTAAAAACAATTAGAATTAAAGTCAGCAATAAATAAGGCAAAAATAAATGGAACAGAGCACCTTAAGATGATGTAGGTTTCCTTGAAGGTGTAGTTGTTTTTGGGAATCAGTAGGTTAATATTGTTGGAATTTAAAAACATTGTTAAATGTAACAAGTAGAATATTGAATGACAAACTGCAAATTTCAGGGGCCTATGGTTTTAAGTTTCAGATTGCACCTTGAACTATTATAATCATAATGACGAGACAAAAATTAAGTGAAATATCTTTATGGGGAAGGGCAGGGGAAAGGGGTTGGTTGCCCTCTAATCGCTTTCGATTCCTGAAAGGAAATTTTAATTTATGATAATGAGTAAATCGAAAATGGTACTTCCCTCTTAGCTAGTAGACACTCAAGAATTGAAGTTAGGTTAATCATAATGAAATATACCAAAATATAATGAATAGTTTAATTACAAAATTATGGAAACTACAACAAAGAATTATGGAAGGGGGTCGCCTAGACCACGTTATATTAAATACGTAAACTAACCTAACCTAACGAAAATACTAACTAAATATTTAATTAGAATATAGATACAATGTAGTTTTTCACCAAGCCAAAGTTAATTGTCGGGCATAAAGACCATGAAAACTGGTTATTGTCTGGATATTTGCAATACAAATTCTCGAGTGTGTACTAGCTAACAAGGGAGTACCTAAAAAAGTTCTTTGACATACTCTTCAGCAGAATCTGACATATGCAAATAAAAGGTTTAATAACTTATTGAACAAAACTGTGTAAAACCGTTAATAAATAAGGATTTACTTAATGTCAAATACGCCAAGAGCTACCTCTCGTTTTTTTTTACAACAGTCATTGCTGAGAAAAAATTGTCTTGACGTGTTGCCCCTTCAAAAGAAGTAGGAACTACAGTTGTTGCTTGTAATTCCAACTATACATGTTCTTAATAGTTGGTTTTGATGTCTCTTTGACTAAATTACTAATATGTCCGTCTCTTTTATAATTAAAGAAGATCCTCGTTGCCAATTTTTCGTTAACGATTCTGTTTCTAATGGAAAACGTGTTTGTCCAATGGTGATTTAACTGTCTGCAATTTTTTGTCTAATGACGCTCATTGCTCTTGAATAATGTAGCAACAGAAACTTATTTTTTAACAAAACATTGTAATTAGCTATGACCTAGAAAGATGCTATTTAAAACCATGGGGCTTCATTGCTAAGTCAGAGTGGCACGCGTTGTCTGCAGATGAGTATGAAGTATGGAGGCCAAAAATTACAAGATATATCTTTGCTATTCTATATTAGTTAAAACAAGATAAAACTATAGCCTAATTGAATTTAGGTCTTTGAAAATTTGGAGCATAATAAGCTAGGTTACATTAATAATGTCTAACTATAGTATAAGTAAACTAGCAAGGCATTGGATGATAATATATCTTATCTCAAAATAACTTATGAATAATATCAATACAGTTTAGATTAATTAATTGTCCCCTTTTTTCTAAGTATAACTCTTAACATTGGTGTAATTGTAATTATGGTAGATACTATTTCGTGAGATTTTTCATTCCATAATCTGCTCTCGCGATTGCAAAAATGATGATTTTGCTCTCAACTAACGTATTTTTAATTCAAGGGAACAAAGCTCGTAATTTTGTTCGGTTGGGGATCGCTCTCCCATCTGCACTAGTCTTCCTCTGACTATTACCGGTTTTATGTCAAGTGCTTTCCATCAATTCGCATTGTACTGATGGTTATAGTGGTACAGATGATAATAAAAAGGGTACTTACTAATAATACGGAACACACTCAAGAATTACGCTTAGGTTTACATCTCAGGAAACCGGTTTCATAGCTACAAAAACAAGTGACGGATGATACAATGCATTGGACTTAGACAGAATGTATTGGACTTGTATAATTTGGGCTATATATTTGCATATTAGGGGGGGGGGGTAGGTTAGGGGTGTTGTCCAAATACTTTCCCTTCCCGCCCAGGGGTGCAGTTAAAAAACCTTCCCCCCCCCCCCCCCCCCTAATGTACAAATATATAGACCAAAATATATTATATAAACGAAATATATTATAAAGGTTAACCTAGGCTTACTCTGTGCAGACTGGATGTTGACTTCAAATAATTCTTGAACGAACTTCTCAATGAGAAATTCCAGCTTTCCTCCAATGTTTTGTAGATTGAACATATTGAGTCTTTTTAGAAGTCTCCAGGCACTACACTTTAGGTAGCGCTGGTAGTTCTTTGTCCCTATGCTCCCTCTTCAATCGCCGAAGATCTAACTCCTATGCCTATTATCTTTCCAGTTTCAATTCTCTTTTTTGCTAGCCATATTAGAGTCCTCTGTAGACTTGTGCGGAAGTCTTTTTATTGGTTTCTTTGGTCATTGATTGTAGGCTCTCCCACCACGAGGTTAAAGTTGTCTAGACCAATTCTTTGTTCCTCATGGTTTTGGTGCCTTTTAAAAGTATACCTGTTACCAGCTCACCCCAGATGGAATAATAGGTTCATGATGTCCAACCCTGAGGGTAGCAGGTGATTTATTAAGATATAAGCAAAAACCTCTGTGAAAAGATACACAATAGCGATCCTATCCTCTGGCTGTTCTTTTGTATGCGGATGTGGTTTGGGAGCTGGGCCGAAAATTGCCTTTGTGACAACTGTTGAAAAAAGGAGAACCCGGCAGGATGTCGTTTATACGTCTGTAGCTAAGGCATGGCTAAAATATTTCCATTAAAATCGCGAAACCATTTGATAGGCGATCTGGTTTTGCTAGCAGAGACATGTTAGTCTGCTTTTCAACACCTCCTCCGTTCGTTTGGGCCTCCGTCCCTCGCAAATGGCAATCGCTTCGCTTGGTCATTGCCCTTTAAAAAAAAAAAAATTTGTATGTACAGAAATCTATCAAAACTTGGCATTGTTTTTAAACAATTTTATGTACAGATATATTTATTTTTGTCAATTTTTGTTTTATTTCCAAGTCAAAATTCAATGGTTAAATTGCATCTGTTCACTCAAGATATGGTGGCAAGTTGTAGTTTGTTATAAATAAATGAAATAACTTTTGAAATGCTCATTTACGAAAAGAAAAACCCCCTCCCCAATTCAATTGAATCCTTTATGTCTGCACACTGGTATTTTAGTCTAATAGCGATTTTTTTTATCCCACAAATGCAATTTAACCAAAATGGGATAAAATATCAATATTTGTACCTTTTACTAAAAAGAAAAAAATGACCTACAGAAAAACATTTGTCACCTAGCTAGTTTGCATTTTCCATTTCTCGATTTTCCTCCTTTTCTTCCTATCTTCTGTGATTTCGACTCGCTCTCTATTTTTCTCTCTCGTCTTCATTTTTATTTTATTGAATGGTATCTTTATTCCTACTTGCAGTTGCCTCGAGAGAAGATTGATAATTTGTTTTAATGGTGATTACAAGACCATATCTAATATTTTATTGTAGGGGGAAGGATACCAACAGAGTATCTTCTCATGTACTTCTAATAGTTTTGAACATTATTAGGTCCTGAACTGCATAGGCGACTTTGATCTTTTTCTGCTAGGGTTAAAAATATGGGGCTTTTAAAATATACAATAGATAAATGCATGCACACCTACCTGGTATTACATGTATGTTTTAAAGAAATAAAATTTTAACGACTGTTTAAAACAACTAAAGATAAGGCTTCAACGGAAGGATTAAAATTGTTCTATTTTTGCTTTTAGCAATATAATACACGTTTTCTATGTTTATCAGGAATCAGTGCTCCTACAGTTTTAAAAACTAAGAAAGTGTTCAACTTGGTATAACCAAGACATTCAGATTTATTTTTATGCTACGAAAGTCCACCAATGGATGGTAGGCCATTCGGTAATCTAAATATATTTGTAACCTTTTTTGTAATGACTTCCTTTGTAATAATTTCTTGTTAACAAGTAAAGTTATAACTATTAGAAAATAATGGTTTGATCAGAGCCATATTTATCAGGAGAGTACAAGGCTATCTGCAGAAGGAAAATCATTGGTCCCACGCCTTTCTATTGCCTGAAATATCGAGGCTTATAAGATTTGTTTCTATAATTTTTTGTATTGTCCATTTATAAGGGATACAAACTTTTTATAAATAAGAAGAGAAATCCGTTGATTCTTATACATTTTCTTCAAACCTTAGCTTCCTTTGAGTAAACTTCTGCATACCTTCCTGGTTTGAATCAGTTAAAAAAGAAAAATTGAAAGCAAGTTTGATCAATTTATAAGAAAAGTTCAGTTAATATTTCTTGAGCCACGAAGGGAGAGAATCCGTTTCAAATTCATTTTCAATGGAAAAAACCTCTCTTTTTAATTTAATCTATATTCGTTTTTTAATTGCTACGGTTTTTGTGTTTATCCATTGTAGTAATGCTGGTTCATGAGTCGCGGTAGGAAGGGTCCTGGTTGTCATTTGTCGTAGGAGGCGTCGTATTACCTTGAGGATCCTTAGGAAATCTAACTTAAATGAATACGAAACAGAATTTGTGAAATATGTGAAGATGTGTAGTAAATCCCTTTTAGACCTTAAGAATGGCGTTAATCTGCGATTGAGCGAGTTTTTCCCTAACTTTCTGTGACTAATACTAATGATATAAGCGCTAATTATAGAAAGCTGGAGAAGGACTCGTGCACTTCTACTTCGTCACATTATGATGAGGCCAGGGAAAAAACACGAGAGACACATGTGTTCTTAGCTAAGTTGACGCTCTGGGGCTTAAACTGGGGAAAGACCGTTAAGTCATTGTTTTTGCTTTATATACCCGTAAGCACCTTTATTTTCTTAGAATTGATGCTAAAGTTCAACGTGTAAAACAAGTTTTCTTAAGGAAGAAACAATCGTGATTTAATTCACACACTTCTTTGCGAATATTTCCTTCGATTTAATGCTCTTGTTGAAGTTTCGGGTATTTTTTCCCGTAATCTCGGTTGCTATATGTGTAGGCATTTGAACATAAAAGTTGGAACGCTTCTGAGATGTTAATTTCTCGTTAAGAAGTTTAGTTAATGTTATTAATCTAAGACGAACAGAAAATTGAATGCCAATATTACAGTAAGCGAATATTATTGTCATTTTATATCTTCAATGAATGTGGAATAAGAAATAATCCAGGCATTGGAAAAAAATCCACGAAACTGGATTTTATCCAATGCAAATGTCGCTCAATACAGTTTTCTCCCTGGAAAATTTTTGTGGACACCTTTGCTGTGTAGCTTTGAATTCGAAAGTAAGCAAAAGCAAATAACTCATGCAGTGACATAGACTCGGGATAACCATGAATGCGGTGTACATGTTCACATATGATTTACAATTTTGTTATCTAGTGCATTTTCTGGTTAAGTTTTGTATCTACATAAACGTTTTTGTAGTTTGTATTTTTTGAGTGAATCTGAATTTGAGTTTCATCAAAAAAAAACTTTGGAGAATCCTTTGTTTCTTACCTCATGCTTTTAACGATTTTTTTTGTTAGGAAATGACAGTCGAAGCCAAAAAATTAACTATAACAACAGTTTAATGATGGACTATACAAAAGCTTCAATTAATCCTGAATTGACATCGGAATTCAAGATCGAGTGTCTAAAACTGACTCAAGCTGATAAAAAAGGAAGATATCTACGAATTAGCTCATGTGATCAATATTTTGGGGCGAGGGGGCTCTAATAAGTATTTGTGAAGGAAAAAGCGAGGCAGATTCTCAAAAACAGTTTTTTTTTTGCGAAAACTAAAGCATTTTACTGTATTTTCGTGAAACATTTCTAGTGGTGATTTCACTACCCGATCCCCCGTCCTTATATCTAGGGGTCGCTCTTTCTTAGAAATCATGTACACCAGGGGGCGCGTGCCGAGTGACAGAACTGTGCCTAGCTTTTAGCCTATTCGCCTTCCATGGTCTTTTATTGATAGCTGTCTATTTATTTTCATTATGAAAGGGAAGGGAAAGGTTACCAGTTTTAAGATTGCGAGAAATCATGTGTATTTTGTGTCTACCGGCCATCAGAACATACAAAGTTTTTTATAAATTTTTGGGATTTTCTAGTCAGTTGCTTATTGTCAAAATCCTTTCATTATAGTTTAAAGACTGCATATACCCTCCTCCTCCACCCCTTGAGTTATACTAATCGCTGTCATAACGAGATTTTTTTTTATTTTAGCTTGGCTACCGGTTTTCATTTGTAAGATTCGTGTTACATAAAGATTGTTGGCATTGCAATATGGCTATTCTGGCAATAACCTGACGTTGGCAAGATGTCACGAGTTCCTTATGTCTGATATTTTTTTTTCTTTGAACAGATATGATAGTGAAATTAGTTCTATATGAACTTGGGGAAATACAGTCTGGTAACCCATAAGAACATACGTTTTGGTTGAAATCAGTGGTTTAGCTATGGGAGCAAGGGGGACGGTTGCCCCTAGTCACAGCCTCTGAGGGGTGCCAAACTGAGTATTATTGCCAATACCATGATCGATTTGTTCTGCGGAGTGATGGTGAGGGAGGGGGTAAAAACTGACATTGTCTCGGAATACTGACAACCTAGCCATATTAAACCTAGGAAATATTAAGAATGAAGTTGAAATACATTAAAAGACTACGTGCATGGAGGGTGTCAAATGGACGCATCAGCAATATCTCAGGAACGGCTTAGACTAGAGTAGTAAGTTGAAACTTACAAGGAATGCTGAGGGGGTTGTTGAACTAATCAAAACACAAACTGTGTATGCCACTCCCACTACTACTGCTGCTACTTCTAGCATGACTACTGCTAAGGCTAAGGGTGTGAAGGTAATTATGTCATGGAATGTTGAGGGAGAAGTTGAATTAAGTCAAAACACACCATGTGCATGCAGGATGTCAGGTAGACGTAGTAAATCAGGGATAGTTTAGAGTATTAAGTTGAAGTATTATGGTATGTCGATGGAAAGTTTTGAACTAACCGAAAGGCACTTTATGGACACTACTACTATTGCTTAGGCTAAGAGTATGAAAATGAAAATTTCAAGGAATGTTGAGAGGATATTGAACTAAACCAAACCTTAGTATATACATGTAGGTTATCAAAAAGCCGAAACCATAAATCACTGTTAGTAAATAAATAAAACCAGAAACGAATAGTAGTTACAATAAATAGAAAAGTCAAACCTAAAAAGGACAGAAACTACCGCAATGAGGAGCAGGGTTAACGCCCCCTGTACCCTCTAAAGACAAGAACGTAATTTACACTTTACTGACAACAAAATAAGGTGCAAAATTTCTCTTTTTTAGAGCGTTAATAAAATCAAAATTGTTGAGACTTTCAGAAATAATTATCAATAGGCATATATATTAAATGGTCAGTGCAGATTCAATTGTTCTTTTTGTTAATCTTGGTTATCACGATGATTTCGTTTGCTTGATGTTATGAAGAATATGTACACATTGCTCGAAATACAAATTGTTTTCAGTAAAGTGCAAATTACTTTCTGGTCTTTAGAAGGCACAAGGGGCGTTAGCCTTACTCCTTTTTGTAGTATTTTCTGCCAAGTGCCATGTCTTCTTCCTGCAAGTGCCATGAAATTACCCGCTTAATATCTTCCATAGATAGCCCAGCTCTAAAATATAGCTCCTCTCCCTATGCATCTTTTACCCTAGAATACAAACCAAGAGAGTCAGACGTTCACATCTGGAATCCCCACTTTCGAGTTACCTGATCCAAAAATAGATTATACCTGTTTCAACACCTACCCCTACCATACCTTCTATTCCATTCACCCGACATTCCACACGAATAAAAAATTGCCTTAAGTTTTTGAGTTTTTTTTTCTGTAGGGGGAAGAAATTTTGGTACTTGTGTATAATGTGCCACTCACTCAAGTTTACACTGTGTAAAACTCGAGAACAAAACCGGTTTCTTCGATAGTTTTTTTCCAGCTTAGCGCGAGACAAGACAAAGGCAAGTGACAGAATATATGGGAAATTTATAATTTGGGCTATATATTTGCACCTAAGGAAGGGGGGGGGGAGTATTTGGACAGTTTGAAGTCAGAGAACAATTCTTTCTAAGTACGAGAATATACGGCCGCTTAGAAAATTACAGAAGAATAGCGAGGTATCTGGAAATTTTGTTAACTAAAAAAAAAAAAAAAAAAAAAAAACACTTGAAAATATTTCAGCTAGGTTAAATTTATTGTTTAATTCGGCTTATATTTTTCAGGTGATCGATTTTGGTTCAAGCTGCTATGAAAATCAACGTGTCTACACCTATATACAGTCACGGTTTTATCGAGCACCAGAAGTTATACTCGGACTACGATATGGCTTGCCTATCGATATGTGGTCTCTAGGCTGTATTCTTGCCGAGCTTCACCTTGGATTCCCCCTTCTACCTGGGGAAGATGAAGGTGATCAACTAGCATGTATGATGGAGTTACTTGATATGCCACCTGCAAGACTTTTAGAAGGTTCAAAAAGATCAAAATTGTTTGTGAACTCAAAGGGTTATCCGCGCTACTGCACCGCAACTACCTCGATAACTGGTCAAGTCATCCTTAGTGGAGGCATCTCTCGGCGGGGAAAACATCGAGGACCCCCAGGCTCTAAGAGTTTGGCTATGGCCTTAAAAGGTAGGTTTAACCAGCTCCACGCATTGTTTTTTCCTCTTTCATTTTCTCAGTTGGACGTCATAAGGTTTTTGGTACTTGGGTTTTAAACGTACTCTTTTATATACTACTAAAGAAGTCAAGTTTGGTTAATGCTAATGAAATAAAATAAAATTGGATGAATATATAATAGTTTAGAAACGAATTTGGGCTATATATGTGCACATTAGGGGGGTGAGGGGTAAAGCATATCATATATTACAGTATATAAAAGAGTACGTTTAATACGCAAGTACCAATTTTTTGTGAGGACGAATATCATTTAATTTATTTTGGGGTGGGGCTGCGAATCCGAAAAAAAAACATTTTTCTACTAGGTTAGGATACAGGCCCTTCGTAATAACACTGGGGAGGGCCCTATATGCAGCTATAAAAATATTGGGGCCCGGTATATTCCCCCCGAAAAATTATCTCCATGTGTGAAATGGAGCAGCCAAAGGGAAATTAAGACGAATAATAAGAATGAAGAAAAGAAGGAATTCTGAACATTCTACCAGTATTCCTAAATATATGTAGAATATATGGTGTAGAATCAAACAGATTGAACTGTAAGTAAGGAGCGACTCGGGACAGTAGTAAGCGAAACTCTTAAAGTTCATTAAGTAAGATATTACGCTATGAACTTTAAAATGAGGAAACATTCCTAAAAGCTAAGTGGTATTAATGAAAATCAAACCCCCATTAGATTCAGCGTATTTGGAGGTTTCGAGCTCCTGTCTGTAGAAATGTAGATTTTTGCGCATTTTTTTTTCAGAAGAAGGATAATACGGAAACTAAATTTTTAGTACTTTTAAAGTGTCCGAAATGATAGTGCCGTCGAAATGTGTCTTTTTCTTCCGTTTTGTGGCACCGAGCAACTATTTTGCCTCATGGAAAACCTAGTTGCTGTCGATTAAAAATTCTGAGATAGCCAATCAATCTGAAAGTATCAAAAACTGTTTATTGAGCTCCCTAGTTGAGTAGGAAGTAATGCCGCAAGGTTGCGTATTCGTTCCTAAAAAGATCTGCCAACAAATTTGAAAACTGCCAATTAGCATTGCTACTTTGCTACCCCACTTTTTGCACACCAGTTCACATGCCTACCGACACAGGTGGAAAAGACCCAGCGGAGTATCATGAGCATCGTCAGGAAATTTGTTAGGGGAATGGGATTGGCAAGTGTTACCAGAGCTTTATTTTAAGCGATTACTAATCGTAATATTTCTCTTTTCCTATTTATAAACAAAGGTTCAATGTATTTAAACATTTGTGTGCAATGTATTGAAAGCTCTAAGAATACTATTGTAGAAGTCACAATGGCTTCAGCAGCGTCGAAGATCAAAAGTCACGCGGAATTTCTATTAATATGAACAATGATTCCCTCCCTCCCCGTCTATTTATTTCATATTATCAAGTTTTTTTTTAATCTTTATCTTACACTGCTATGGTAACTTGTCCTCCCCCCTTCCAAGAAAACGACAAAAAAAAAGAGTCAGAATAAATAAAAAATTTACAAGTAAATACCGATGGATATTCTATCCTATATATTCATCATATATTTTGGAACTTAGGTAGAATATTCCAAAGTTTCTTCTTTTATTATTTTATTTGTCATTCTTTGGCTGCTCAATTTTAGAGGAGAGTGAATTTTTGCAGTGGGGGGGGATAAGCCGGGCACTAATAATATTATATCTCCGATGATACAAATATCAAACAGTTCGTGGTAACGAACTATAAGTAAGGAGCGATACATCAAAAGAATCAGCTTATTATTCTGATTCCAAATATATAAGATTCATCTACAAGCCTGAGAAAATTTGCCTGATTTTTGAAATAAGGGGGAAATCCCCGTAAAATTCAAGGAATCTTGATGAAAATCACACCATCAGATTCAGCGTTGGCAAGAACCCTACTGTAGAAGTTTCAAGCTCTTATATACAAAAATGTGGAATTTTGCTATCTTTGCCAGAAGACAGATCATGGATGCATGTTTATTTTCTTTTCTTTTGTCATTTTTTGTTCTTTTTTCCCAGTGGTGATCGTATACAGATAATGGTCCTAGAAGATCGGGAGAGGGCGCGTTCGAACGGATATTAAAAGTTCGAGTGTCCTTTTTAAGTGACAAAAAAGATTGGAGGGCAACTGATCCCCCTACCACGCCCATTTATTTCCCAAAGTTATCTGATAAAAATATTGACAGTTATTTTGTTAAGTATAGTTAAAAGACCAAGTAACTATGTCTTTAGGGGGTAAAATGATCCCCGCAGTCCTTGGGGAGAGGTCTGTAAGTTAGGAAATTTGCCCATTGTTTACGTATAGTATTTGTTATTGAGAAGTTTACATATCTTTTGCGGTGGGATTTTATGCTTGCGGTGGATTTCTATTGGGAGAATCTTACTTGAGGAGATAAATTTCCGGGGGGGGGGTGAAATTTCCAGGGAAATTTTTATAATAGGGGGATTTGACAGAATTCCTATACGAAATTCTATACGAATCTTGCTACGAATTCTTGCTTACGAATTGTCTTACATTATCTTTGGTAAATCAATTTTGCATGTGGAGATGATCTGAGGGAATTATCCGGGGCCCATTTTCCGCGTTTTTGATTTCCAGAAAAAGAATTATACGGAAGGGGGTATTTCCGGAGTGATCGAGAAACCGATTAGGGATTAAAGTCTTTCAAATGAAAGTATGCTAAGGATAATTTTTCAGACTGAATCGAAGAAATTTTACTGGGAGGGGGATTTTCAGAAAAGGGGCATTTTTTGAAAAACGAACAGAAAGTAGATAAAAAACTAGTTATTGTAACTGAAAGTAAGGAGCAGCATTAAAACTCAAAACGAACAGAGATTATTCCGTATATGAAGGGTTGCCCCCTCCTCAATACCTTACTCTTTACGCTAAAGCTGTTAGCACTTCTAAAAAAGCTTCATATTCTAATTAAACGGCCCCTGTGTTTCAGTAGCCGTTCTTAAAAATTGGGACACAAACAGTCAAACTTTTAAAAAAAAACTTTTTTTGTTAATGTAGGCTATACAGGAACGGTTAAATGTTTTGAACTGTACCTTGTCATACTCTCATAAAACTTACCGAACTGCGGTAATGTAATTCTTCACTAGAGAGCCACCTAAAAACCATTAAACAGTTTATTTCTCAATGATTGTAATTATAAATATTCCATGCTTAATTGCCCGTCGAATAAATAGAAAAATACATTTTGGCGTGGCTTAAAGCCTCTAGTAAAATGGCCTGTAATTTAATAAATACTCTTTTGCTATCAAGGCCAGTAGAAACTTGCTCTCCCCAATGGATGGCAACGTCCTGGTCTTTTCCAACGAATGCATGTGTAGAAAATCTAGTGGATGTTGCCTCCTGGAAAACGCAACACATTTTTCAAAATTTTTGTTTCTAATTAATGTGTTTCGACTGTCCCTGATATTCCTTGCTGTATATTACCTAGACATGCTTCCTCTTCCCCTCGTTAGAACAAAAAACAAAAAAAAAAAGACTGAAAGAAAAGGAGTTAGAACAGAGAATCTCTGATTGAGAAATGGCTAATGGCTATTGTAGGCTTACCGGCCATAAGTTTTTGATTCCCAGAGAATGTTTGATGAAGATCTACATAAGTTGTTCATCGAAAAAGAATAAAGCCCTTGTAATTGAGGTAATATGTTGCGAGAAATGTCAGAACTAGTCGATACTTGTTTTAATTAGAAAATGTTACTTGTCTTTAATATGAACAAATTAAAAAGATCTTTGCTAGGTAGAATGTGATTAAACAAGGAATTCTAGGAAAACTTTCTTGCTTATAACCTCTTATAAGCAAGAAATCTCTGTTATAGGTTAATTAGTGCATGGAACTTGGGCATTGCTATCATGACAGGCGCGTTTCACAAAGTCTTTGTGTTGATTTGCCAAGTAATTGCATAGCTTTCACTAACTGTGCATACATCAATAAAATGGAGAAAACACGGCTTTCAATTACTGTATCAATATATGCCAAGCTCTGCCAGGTCTTTCTTATAGTTTGAAAACAGGGAGCATGTGTGAAAAATGAGCGAAAAAAAATATCGTCATGAAGCTCTAGAAAGTGTAACTTTCCTGATTTCTGTGGTAGAAGACATACGCTGCCTTTAATTGGCATTGAACTGAGTAAAAAAAAATTACTGATTCAATAAGTAAATTTTTTTAAGAATGTAACCCTAACATCTTGTTATGAAATAGAAATTGAAAAGGAATGTAGCCTATATCATGGAATAGGTAAGGTATGCATTAATATGGTCATTGTTAAAATTATTCCAGATTAACACTTCAAATTATTAGGGTATTGACTTACATATAGAAAATATTTCTAGATAGACATCATCCTATTTTGTTGTATTTATCCCTTTACAAAAATCCATAGAATCCTCACTTCTTCTGATTCCGAAAATATCAATTTCATTATCGTATTTAATTTCTGTTTTGTATAGCACACATATTACTTTAATTTTTTTTCTTCAGATAATTATGGGAATCTACCAGATTTAATGCCTTTTGTGTGTCATTAATTAAAAAAAAAATTTCCACAAAACAAGTTTTTCAAAGAAAAGTAAAGAACTCTATTAAACAGAAAATGAACAAAAATAAAATCAAATAATCTACCAACCGTGAAACTACCACAAATCAGCATCGATAAATAAATGAAACCCAAAACGAACAGAAATTACAATAAATAACCGAGTCAAACTCAAAACGAGTGGAAATTAACATAAGCTGGGCGCAAAACCCCCATGCCTTCCCAAGGCCAGAACAATATTTGCACTTTACTGAAAAAATATAAATGTTTTTACTTTTATAACTTTAATAAATCAAATAATATTAACATTTTGATTACTAGATATCAGTATATGTATATTAAACTGACAATGCACATAAAGTGAAAATTTTGAGTTCTTTGCTTTTCTTTGAAAAACTTGTTTTGTGGAAAAAGTTTTTTAAATTAATTTCTGTTCATTTTATATTGACATAGTTTTTTCAGGAAAAAAGAAAATAGTACTTTAAATCTTTCCGTTTTTATAGTTTGGCCTGCTATTTGTATGCTGGAGAAAAATTTTCAGCAATTTTTAACAACACACACCCTTTTAAAAATCTGAACACATATAGTACTGTTTAATTTAGTTTCATGCCTCCTCTAGTTGACCTGAAATGGAAAACCTGATACCATTCGCAAAAAAATCTGTTTGCTTTCTTTAATGGCTTGGATACACTTACGCTAATTTGATTTGGTTAAATTTTAAGAGCAGAAATGGGAGAATGGGAGTGGAAGAGGGATTAGTTGCCCTCAAATCACTTTCGACTATTAAAAAGGGCATCAGCCCTTTCTATTTTCAATCGAATGAGCCCTTTTCGGAGTTCCCACGACAACTCCTTCGATACGAAGTGCCCTGGTCTAAACAACAACAAGAACAAAAAATAATGCATTATACCCACTTCGATCTTTACTATAATTAAATAAAAAAACAAGCTTTTTAAACTGAAAGTAAGGAGCGACATTAAAACTTAAAACGAACAGAAATTATTTCGTATATGAAAGGGACTGTCCCCTCCTCAACGCCTCGCTCTTTACGCTAAAGTTTTTTATTGTTTTAAAAAATAAATTTGTGAGACAGAGTCAAACTTTAGCGTAAAGAGCGAGGCGTTGAGGAGAGGACAGCCCCTTTCATATACGGAATAATTTCTGTTCGTTTTAAGTTTTAATATCGCTCCTTACTTTCAGTTTAAAAAACTTTTTTTTTATTTAATGTCTGATCGTTTTTTAGTTAATGCAGCTTTTATTTTGGCTCACCGTCATTGAATAAGTGAACAAGATTTGCATAAATCTTTACTTTTCTTTTGCTAAATGGCTGTCTTTAAATTTGGTTCTGACGTAATTTACAAATTAACTTACGTAATGAACTTCTATATTCGTATATTTTTCTTCTGACAAAAAATACAAAGTTGCTGATTTTTGCAGATATGAGCTTGAAACCTATGTAATAGGGTTTTTTGATAAGCTGGATCTGACGGTGTGATTTTCATTAAATTGTTTTCACTCGTAGGGGATGTTTCCCCCCTCTTTAAAAAATCAGGTAAATTTTCTCAGACTCGTAGCCTTTGATGAGTAATGCTAAACTTAATAACATTTATATATTTAGAATCAGCATTATAAGCCCATTCTTTTGATACATTTATTGACATCAAAGTTCCGTTTTTAAAAGTTTCGATTACTATTGAGCCGTATTGCTTGTTTTTTTTTTTTATTACATATATGTTATTACGTATATGAGGGGTTCATACCTTAGTCAATACCACGCTCTTTACGTTAAAAGTTAAAAAAAAAATTATTCACAAACCCCTGAACCACAAAGGCCGTTTAATTAGAATAAATAGCTCTTTTGAAAGCACTAAAAAAGAACTGTAGCGTAAAGAGCGAGGTATTGACTTGGGGGAGAACCCCCTCATATACGCAATAATTTCTGTTCGTTTTCATTTCTAATGTTGCTTCTTACTTTCAGTTGAAAAAACTTGTTTTTTTTTAAATATATTTCTGATTGTTTTTTAAATAATGCTTGGAAATCCGGCGCCCCCTTCATAGAAATGTCCCTTACCCCAAAGAAACATCCTCCACGGAAAGATTTTCCCGAGTAATTTTAATTGGGTGACTTTGAGAAAAAATGAGCGTGGGAGGAGGCCTAGTTGCCCTCCATTTTTGTGGTCACTTAAAAAGGGGACTAGAACTTTTAATTTCCGTTCCAATGAGCCCTCTTACGATATTCTAGGACCACTGGGTCAATGCGATTACCCCTGGGGAAAAGAAATAAACAAAGAAAAAAAAACAAATAAACACGCATCCGTGATCTTTCTTCTGGCAAAAAATGGAAAATTCCACATTTTTGTAGATAGGAGCTTGGAACCTCTACAGTAGGGTTCTCTGATACGCTGAATATGATGGTGTAATTTTCATCAAGGTTCTATAAGTTTTAGAGGGTCTATCCCCCTTTTTTCGAAAATCAGCCAAATTTTCTCAGGCGCGTAATTTTTGATGGGTAAGATTAAACTTGATGAAACTTATATATTTGGAATCAGAATTGAAAGCTGATTCTTTTAATGTATCTATTGGTATAAAAATTCCGTTTTTTAGAGTTTCGGTTACCATTGAGCCGGGTCGCTCCTTACTTACAGTTCGTTACCACGAACTGTTTGAAAACCAGATTCGTATTAACTGTCAAGGCAGAGATTTGAAAAAAAAATCCTAAATTATTTTACAGCATCTTATAGCTCCAATGTTTATTTTTCACTTGTCTCATCTTCTTGGAACAAGTACAATTTCTCAAGTAAATATTCCAGAATCTAGAGCAAATGCTACACCAAATGGTTCCCATCAACCGATTCCGATGCATCTGGCATTTCTCCCTAGAATCTAATTTAGAAACCGGCACCTTTAATACCCTACTCCAAAAACTGTCTGATCTCTTCTTGGAACCACAAACAAAATCTAGGGACTTTTGGAAAACTCATAATGGAATTTAAGAACACATCAAACTTGTTCCCTATTTTTTTGTATTAAGCCTAATATTACTAATAACATCAATAAAATGGTGTTATTAGATGCGTAAAATTCTAAAGTAAAAAAGTAAATACAAACCAGAGTGAAAATTCAGTATTAGTTTCGTCACATTCACTTGTTTCGTAAGTATTTTTTTTATTAATTTGTCAAATAACTGCAGAGCTTTCCATGAAAGCAGATTCATCAATAAATGGCCGAAATATAGCTTTCATTCGCTGTGTCAAGGGATAGCTAAGCTATGATAGTTCATTCCCAAGATTTGTCAGAAAAAGTGACATAGAAAACGGAAGGATTTTCTTTTTTTTCACGTTTCACATCGAAATGAAATCATTTTCACTCCCTGGCTCCATCTTAAGTCTACTCCTGCCCGAACACTTGAGTTTCCTAAAATTTCTCTTGTTTCCGATTATTTCTATTATAACTGTAAGTTTCGCGTCCAAGAGGGTTACAAAGTGCATTATTCGTAATAGAGGGCTTCCACTTATTTCCGATTAGTTCTATTATAACTGTAAGTTTCGCGTCCAAGAGAAATCTGACTTGTCTACCCGCGAAAAGATCTAATGCCGTTTATGTTTATATCTGCAAAAACATTCTCTGGAGCACTCGCACCTCGGTCCGGGTTTTTATAATGGGTGAGATAGGGAATGATCATACTGCTAATTCTATAAACTGTGGTTTGCACTTTTGTTTGATATCATAGGCAGCGCGCTAACGAATATTTGAAATGGCTAGTGCCCTTTTTAATAGTCGAAAGTGATTGGAAAGCAATTAACACCCCTTCCACGCCCACCATTTCCCCAAAAACATCCAATAAAGATTTTGAGATAGCCATTTTGTTCCACGCAGTTCAAAGTTCAGGAAATTATACCTTTGAACACTCCCCTCACAGTCTTCAGGGCAAGGGTTATAAGTTAGGCCCTGGGGGTAAATAAGGTTTTTATTGAAATCTTTGTCGTAGAAACTTGAAAAAGGGCTCATTCGATTGGAAATTCAAAGGGCTAGTGCCCTTTTTAATAGTCGAAAGTGATTTGAAGGCAACTAACCCCCTTCTCACGCCCATCTTTTCTCCAAACACATCCAATCAATATTTTAGATAGCCATTTTATTCAACGTATTTGAAAGTTGTAGAAATTAGGTCTGTAAGGATGACCCCCCCCCCCACTGCCCTCAGGGCAAGGGTTGTAAGTTATGCCCTGGGGGCGTATAAGTTTTTATTGAAAGCGTAGAAACTTCAAAAGGGCTCATTCAGTTGGAAATTGAAAGGGCTAGTGCCTTTTTTAATAGTTGAAAGTGATTGGAGAGTGACTAACGCCCCTCTCACGCCCACCATTTTTCCAAACACATCCAATCAAAATTTTGAGATATCCATTTTGTTCAACGTAGTTGAAAGTTCTTGAAATTAGGTCTTTTAGGATGATAACCCCCTCAGAGCCCTCAGTGCAAGGGTTGTAAGTTATGCCCTGGGGGCATGTAAAGTTTATATAGAAAGTAGAGCCCAAAGGGCAAAGGTTGTAAGTTCTGCCCAGGGGGGCATATAAGGTTTTTATAGATAGAGTTGTCGTAAACCTTCAAAGGGGGCTCATTCAATTCAAAATTGAGAGTGCTAGTGTCCTTTGTAATAGTCGAAAGTGATTGGAGGGTAACTAACCCCCCTCTCACGCCCACTATTCCTCATACACATCCAATCAAAATTTTCAGATAGCCATTTTGTTCAACGTAGTAGAAGGTTCTGGAAATTATGCCTTTGATAATGACACCCCCCCCAGCACTCAGGGCAAGGGTTGTAAGTTATGCCCTGGGGGCATATAAGATTTTTATTGAAGGTTTTGTCGTAGAAACTTCAAAAAGGCTTATTTGATTGGAAATTGAAAGGGCTAGGGCCATTTTTAATAGTTGAGTGATTGGAGAGCGACTACCGCCGCTCTCACGCCCACCATTTCCCCAAACACATCCGATCAAAATTTTTAGATAGCCATGTTGTTTAACGTAGTTAAAAGTTCTGGAAATTCGGTCTTAGAGGATGACAGCCGCTCTCACAGACCTTAGGGTAAGGGTTGTAATTTATGCCCTGGGGGCATATAAGGTGTTTATAGAAAGCGTTGTCGTTTCCAAAAGGGCTCTTTCGATTGGAAATCGAAAAGCCTAGTGCCCTTTTTAATAGTCGATAGTGATTGGAAGGCTTAACATTTTTCAAACAGTTCGTGGTAACGAACTGTAAGTAAGGAGCGACCCGGTTCAATGGTAACCGAAACTCTAAAAAACGGAATTTTGATACCAATAGATACATCAAAAGAATCAGATTTTAATTTTGATTTCAAATATATAAGTTTCATCAAGTTTAATCTTATATCAAAAGTTACACGCCTGAGAAAATTTGGCTGATTTTCGAAAAAAA
>JAQQPU010005794.1:23973-45482 GCA_029168905.1 Artemia sp. Kazakhstan ARC1039 | reverse complement strand
CTCAAAAATATATTTTCTATCTGGAAATATATTTTTGAGGAGGACACTCCCCCACAACCCTCAGGGCAAGAGTTACAAGTTATGCCCTGGGGGTATATAAGGTTTTTATAGAAGGTGTCGTCGTAGAAACTTCAAAAAAGGCTCTTTCAATTAGAAATTCAAAGGGAAAGTTCCCTTTTTAATAGTCGAAAGTGATTGGAGGGCAACTAGCCCCCCCCCACGCCCATCATTCCCCCAAGCATATCCAATCAAAATTTTGAGATAGCCATTTTGTTCAGCGTAGTTGATTTCCAGATAGAAAATATGTTTTGAGGAGGCACTCTCCTAAAACCCTTAAGGCAAGGGTTTTGAGATATGCCCCGGGGGCATATAAGGTCTTTATAGAAGGTGCTGTCGTAGAACCTTGAAAAAAGCTCATTCGATTGGAAATTAAAAGGGCTAGTGCCCTTTTTAATAGTCAAAAGTGATTGGAGGGCAACTAGCCCCCCACCCACGCTTATCATTCCCCCAAACACATCCAATCAAAATTTTGAGATAGCCATTTTGTTTAGCGTAGTTGATTTTCAGGTAGAAATTATGTTTTTGAAGAGGACACTGCCCCACAACCCTCAAGGCAAGGGTTTTAAGATATACCTTGGGGGTATATAAGGTTTTAATAGAAGGCGGTATCTTAGAAACTTCAAAATAGGCTCATTCGATTGGAAATTCAAAGGGCTAGTGCCCTTTTTAATATTCGAAAGTGATTTTAGGGCAACTAACCCCGCTCTCACGCTCACCTTCTCCCCAAACACATCAAATCAAAATTTTGAGACAGCTATTTTATTAAACGTAGTATTAAGTTCTGGAAATTATGTCTTTGAGGATGACAACTCCCCCACAGCCCTCAGGGCAAGGGTTAAAATTTAAGGATTCTCCGAATCCTTCCCATTGCTTCTTATGCTCGTATAAACTTTAGAGAGGGCTCATTTGACTGAAAATTAAATGTTCTTGTTCACTTTTTAAGAGTCAAAAGAGATTGGAGGGTAACTCCCCCCCCCCCCCCCTCCACGCCCTAAATGCATCAGAAAAAAATTTTGAGATAGACATTTTGTTAAAATAGTTCAAAGTTCTGATAACAAAAAACTCTGGTGTCGACACAGCCCACCAGGGCCCAGGGGTAGATGTTCTAAGTTATGCACTTGGGGCATATAAAAATCAAACAATCATTAAATAAACAATCAATGCAAACAAACATACAATAGATATTAATATAAATTAATAAATATATTTAGTGCTTATATTAATGTAAATTAAAAAATAAATTTATGCTGGGTGGAATTTAACGCGGGGGAATTATCAGCAGGAAAAGAAAATGTTCTTTGAGGGGGGAGGAATTTCCCAGGGGTGGGTTTTCCAAATGTGAACTATTCAGGGAGGGGACGACTAAACCCATTCGATAATGTTCTAAATTTTACATCTGGAAGTAACAGGAATAAATAATCAACGGAAATTTCAGAGATAGCACTTCAGGTTCCTTTAGACGATTTTGTTCGTGTCTTTTGAAAAAAGACATTTTCAAAAGACAGATTATTTTCATTTGTATTACTTTCTCTGTGGCTGCTCAATTATGCATGAGAGGGGGGAGACTTCCCCCCACCTCTGTCTATGCTAAGGTTTCAGTTTTTATCTCAAGGCTTAAAAATGAACGCAATGCGATAAAAGTATAACTCAAAATAACATATATAGAATAATATGTATGTATGTGTGTATGTATAAATTTATTGCCCATCATAAATAAAAGATACAACACTGATGGAGTATAAAAAAAGAAAATGAAAAAAAAAACAAATAAATTCTGACAAATACAAACAGAACCAAAACAGAGAAGAACAGACAAGAAAAAAAAATTACAAATAGGGGCAAATATATGTAAAAACAAACCTATTATAAAAGACAGACAATTTCAGAGGTGCTTTCACCAATAATCTGCCTCCAATATCTCTCATTTCTTTTCTGTACCACGGACACTGGGCTTGCAACTCCATACCGCAAGGATAGTGAGCTGTTATTAGTCCAGAGAGGCAGCCTTAGCAAATATTTCGCATACTTGTAGAAACACTTCCGTATATCCCTAATATCTGAAGCAGTAAGAAGAGACCAAAATGGTGCAAGGGCAAGTACATGCGGAACAGCAAATGCATTATAAACGCTAGCTAAGATACAGCGGTTAAATTTAAACTTTAACGCAACTAGTAAACCATACGCATTCCTAGCTTTTCTGGCAAAAAAATCTTTCAAAAGTTGACGCGTGGCGCGAAGATTTGACCCAATCGGTGCACTAAGATACGTCAGTGTATCTTGTGCTTTAGTAACATGTTCACCTAACTGAACATTTGTCGGGCAATCTGAACGGAGATTGAACACCAGGAACTCAGTCTTACTCTCATTAAATTGAAGACCTATACGTTTATACTCCCTATCGAGAATTCCAAAAATTTTCCTCAATTCCAAAGGCTGTTCTACTAATATCAAGGATGTCATCAGCATAGTTAGCTAGCGAAACATCAATACCATTAAATATACATGTGGTTAGAACTTTCTGTTGTGCCACAATGACAGTATTATTAAACAGAGGGGGGGGGGGAAGTAACAGCGCCCTGGCTAATGCCCTTTTTTACTGGAATTGAAGGAGTGAGTTCCACCGTACCAGGTGAGATGGTAAACTTAACTTTGGCATTTAGCTTTTTATACATATCACGTATCGTTATGATGACAGTAATATTGACTCCACGCTTATAAGCAGTCAAGAAGATATATGGATGCATACCCGTGTCGAAAGCTCTAGATACGTCTAACCCAGCAAAATATAGTAGGTTTTAGGCTTCTACAGTGAGGCGATACCCAAAATCTTGTTTGTAGTTATTTTTATTCGATTCAAACTTGATTTGCATATTCAATTTAAGTTTCACTCTTTTTAAGATTTATTTATTCATTTACATTAATATATATATATTGTATGTTTGTTTGCATTGATTGTTTATTTAATTTCTGTTCGTTTTCAGTTTCATTTATACTTTAATAGCAAATATTTTTTTTTCATTTAAACCTTGATTTTCATATTCAATCTAAGCATTACTCGCTTTAAGATCTATTTATTCCTTTATATTATTACTTGTTGTATGTTTTTTGCTATGATTGTTTATTTAATTTCTGTTCGTTTTGGGTTTCATTTATTCTTTAATAGTAATTTCTGGTCGTTTTGAGTTTGAATTTTAACAGGTATTTGTATCTCCTGAGCTTAAGTTTAAAATGGCCTTTACTTTTCTTTGAAAAACTTATTTTTCGGAAAGTTTTTTTTAATTAATCTTAGGAAATACCATAATTGACAGTTCATCAGATTGTGTCTCTTTACTTTTGTCTCTATTAATAGTAACAAATCCAGCAAAAGAAAAAAACTTACAAAAAACTTTTATTTTATCTACTCCTACGTTAGACTGGATAAGTCTGCTCTTTCTAGCTGTAGCAGTTGAATAATTAAAAAAAAAATAATAATAATATTCAGTGGATACTACTGGCTAAAATTGCGACAATTTTGGAAATATCATCCTGTTTCTAAAGATGCAAATGTCTAGAATAATAACATGTGGAATATCACATTCGCTAATTATGCAATTCCCAAATTAAGTTTGACTAACTTCTCACGGGTCGGTATAGACACGGCCGTTTGATTGTACTTCTTTATTTAAATTTCTATCCCAAAGAAAATTTGGGCCAGTGGGAAATTTTCGTTTCGGAACTTAAAGCATTTAGATTGTCGATGTGTTTCAGTCCAATGTTTAAAATTTGAATCTATCATAGATAAATTTTCTATGAGGATCAAGTCTGTGAGCTCTTTTGTGGTGCTTTTGTCACTGAATGCTTCACAGCCCCGTATGATAGGGTATAAATTTTTCAAAATACAATTTTCCTCAAATTTGCGCATAGACATTTTTCACCTCTTTTGAATCAGAATTATTAAGAGATTATTTGAATAATTTGACGATCGTTTTCAGGTTGAAAAACCTCTTCCTAGCTAATTTATCTACTATGGGCTGGCTCCCCGTAGTAGTATAATATTTGTAGGCATGAATATATAATCAAGTGGAGTTAATAGGCTTGAGACTGTCTGTGCAGGATTTCGACTCTTATTGATAGAAGAGCATCGTTAAGTGCTGAAAACCATATTGTGACCAAGATGGGTCCAGGCTTGCACAAAGCCTCCATCCATACTGGAGGTCCCAGGGACTTCTTGCTGTCCAGTTCTAAGCTGGCTTAACGGTTTCGGTGCAGACTTGAGAAGATATGTGATTACCGTCCTACACTGGTATCCGGGATCATTGCTTTTCCTGAGGGAAAAATAGTTACAATGATTTAAAGAACGTGAAAATTGGAACTTGGAATGTTACGACGTCAAAAAATGACCATCGTATCAACATTTTGACTGACTAATTCAGACGGTTCAAACTGGGCTTATTGGGAGTTCAGAAAATCATATCCTAGGGGCGGGGAGCATAAAATTAGGCTATGTAGAATTTGTTTACTCGGGCAGGAAAGATAGGGTACATAGACAGGGAGTAGGGCTCATGAATAAGGAAGCTGCTAAGTCTTGTTTAGGCTGGGAAGGTATTAATAATAGAATAATTATTGCTAATTTGATGACTAAAAGGTTCAGGGTATCAGTAAGTGTAGTATATGCCCCTGTTGAACCGACTGACAGAGATACTAGTGACTCAGATGAATTTCACTTACAGTTACAGGAGCAAATAGACAGGTTCGCAGGTAGAGATATGGTGTTTTTACTAGGAGATTTTAACGCCCAGGTCGGAAGAAATAGGGATAGATGTTATCCTAGCCAAAGTAAATTTGGTGTAGGAAAAGAAAACGGTAATGGCTACAGACTTTTGCAATTTTGTAGGTATAACAATCTAGTTACAACCAATACGGTGTTTGGTCATAAATTGGCCCATAAGTTAACATGGTATTCACGTGATGGTAAGATAGCAAAACTTATGGATTATGCTGTAGTAAACCGAAGACTGGCAGAATCAATACAAGATACTAGAGTATATAGGAGTGCTGTTATTGATGTTAAAAGTAAAGATCGCCATCTAGTTGTGTCTAGGATTAATTTAAAGCTGAAATTTCGGAAGGGTAACTTCTTCTCGGGATGTTATGATGTTGATAGAATGAGAATCCAGGATGAGAATCGGAAAGAAACTTTTCGGGAAAAAATGAATACTAAACTTGTGAGTTTAAAATTTGACAATGTCAAAGATGGTTGGAATAATTTTATAAAAACAATTTGTGAAGTTGCTGATGGTGTCTAAGGGAAGTCTTGAATTTGAACCTGATGATGACAGGCACAGGTCCTGTCGAAATTATCGTTCCAAGATAACACAATACCTGACATCCATAGCTTAGGTAAGCTTATTACCATTATCATGTAAAAGAATATTAGTGAAAAAGCTTTATGTTTAACAGAGAGGAGAAGGGGTTTGTACCTGTATCATCTGAGTGATAGATCATATGAAAACAAAAGGAATGTAAAGAAATCGGAGAAAGCAATAAAATCTAAGCTAAGGAGGTATAAAATGAAAGCCATGGATAAAATTACTGAGGATCTGGATGATGCAGCTAGACGGCCTAATAGTAAAATATTGTACTGGTATGTTAATGAATTGAGAGGGAGTAGTTAATCCGGATTTGTCCCATTTAAAGATAGGAACGAGTTAAAGGACTTGTCCCATTTAAAGATAGGAACGAGTTAAAGGACTTGTCCCATTTAAAGATAGGCACGGGGCCACAAGTAGTGATAAGGAAAGAGTTAAAGAGAGATGTGGCGAACATCTTGAGAATGTGCTAAACAGAGACAGAGCTGCAGGAAAAGATATAGAGGAAAATGAAAAAGTTTGTGATGCCTTGGATGTGAAGGAAGGTTTGTTTTGTGAGGAAGAATTAGCGACAGTACTAAAAGGATTAAGAAATAATAAGGCTCCAGGTGTTGATAGTTCATCAGATTGTGTCTCTTTACTTTTGTCTCTATTAATAGTCCCATTTATAGGGGCCACAAGTAGCGATAAGGAAAGAGTTAAAGAGAGATGTGGCGAACATCTTGAGAATGTGCTAGACCGAGACAGAGCTGCAAGAAAAGATATAGAGGAAAATGAAAAAGTTAGTGATACCTTGGATGTGAAGGTAAATTTGTTTTGTGAGGAAGAATTACCGACAGTACTAAAAGGATTAAGAAATAAAAAGCCTCCAGGTGTTGATAGTTCATCAGATTGTGTCTCTTTACTTTTGTCTCTATTGATAGTCCCATTTATAAGGGCCACAAGTAGCGATAAGCAAAGAGTTAAAGAGAGATGTGGCGAACATCTTGAGAATGTGCTAAACCGAGACAGAGCTGCAGGAAAAGATATAGAGGACAATAAAAAAGTTTGTGATACCTTGGATGTGAAGGAAGATTTGTTTTGTGAGGAAGAATTAGCGACAGTGCTAAAAGGATTAAGAAATAATAAGTCTCCAGGTGTTTATACTGTGGCAAATAAGTTTCTCAAATATGATGGCTCCGAGGCTAGAAATAAGTTACTGAATATTTTGAATATGATTATTGAAAAAGGGAAAGTACCTAAAGATTTTAGGAAAACCTTAATTAAACCACTGTATCTGAAAGGTGATAAGAGTTAGTGTAGTAATTATCGAGGCATTAGTCTGATCTCTATAGGTAGCAAATTACTTAGTAATATGATACTTTTTAAACTGAGAGATGGCATAGACAAAGTTTTAAGAGAAGAACAGTGCGGTTTTAGAAAAGGTAGAGGATGTGTCGACAAAATTTTCACTCTTAGGTTAATAATTGGGAAGTGCCTGAATTTTCGAACACCTTTGGTCCTCAGTTTTATAGATTATGAGCAAGCGTTCGATTCTGTTCATAGGAGAGCTTTAGCAAAGGTACGAGAATAGCACTGCTGAGGTTAATGTAGGAAATTAGGTTAGCAGCTGGTTTTGTATTAAATCAGGAGTTAAGCAGAGTTGTGTTCTATCCCCCTTTATATGGATTATTTTAACAGACTTTGCCTTAAGGAGCGCAGAAAAGGCAATAGGGGGGGGGGCACGAAATCAAATGGAGAGGAAAAACTCTCCAGGACTTAGATTATGCTGATGATTTAAGCATCGTAGATGAAAATGTGAGCAAAATGGATGAACTTTTAGAGGTTTTGCGAGTTCAGGGTGCTAGAAAAGGCTTGAAAACTAATGTTGAGAATACTAAGTCACTATGGTAGGAATAATTGAAGATGAAAAGGTGACTTTGGGTATAATTGGAATAATTGAAGATGAAAAGGTGACTTTGGGTAACGAAAAGAATGATAAGGTAGGCAGCTTCACTTACCTTGGTAATATTATTAGTGAAGACGGTGGGAGCAGTGAAGATGTAAAAATCAGAATAACAAAGGCTCAGGGTGAATTTTCACAGTTAAAAACAGTCTGGAAGAATAGGAAGATAAGTCTGCAAACCAAGATTAATATATTAGAAGCTACAGTGATGACAGTGGTCAAATATGGCTCTAAAGCAAGGGCACTCCAAAAGGCGAATGAAGATTTGATAAATTTTTTTCCAGAGAAATTGCCTACGGATGGTTCTGAGTACCCGGCAGACTGACTGTATTTCAAACTGTAGCCTGTACGAAAAAGGTGGTTCAATCCTTTTTTCTCGGGCTTTAACGAAAGAAAGGTTGAAATGGCTAGGGCACGTTGTGCAGATGAAGGATAACAGATTGCCAAAGGTTGTCCTTTCGCCCAACCGTCTAGGGCTAAACGCAAGGCAGGTCGTCCTCGTCTGGGGTGAGAGGACGTAATAAAGAAAGATTGAAAGGAAACGGGTACTTTCTGCGAGGTTGTGAAAAGGAAGGCTTTGTATAGATGGCTTTGACGGAGAAGGAGGGTGCATAGCTGTGTTGGCCTCAGGCCACTTGGTGCTGCAATGAGTTTTTAGTAGTAGTAGTAGATCCTAAATGACAACACTAATCCTTAAAAACCAATTCTACAATTGCATTTATTTATAACCCATCATATTAAAAAAAAAAGAGTACAGGAAAACAAGGAGAAGAAAAACGAAACTTCAAAAACAACAACAAACTTTAAACATAAAAAAAACAATTTTGACATTCATGGCCTATTTGCTTAAATTACATATGAGTATTAAGTTTACATAGCTTGGCACAACTTTAGTCTGAAATAAAGCATCTAAATTACAAAACAACACGTTGGGTCCGTAGAAAGGACCCAACCGTGCTACCTTTTACTTCAACTACAACATCTGCCACAACTAAAATGACTAAAACTACGTCAACTAATACTACTACAACCACGACTGATACTACAGTGACTCCTACTATCAGACTATGAATGCTCCTGCTAAAGCTACTACTACTGTGTTATTAGTACTGCTCTTGTTGTTGTTGCTTGGGTTGATGGGTTCGACGAATAGTTCATATGTCATATGCGTTCGTATCACTCAGTTATTCTGTACCTTATGCAACCACTAGCTTGCTTGGGTATCAGTTTGCTCAATATTCACTGAACTTGACCATGTATCATTTATTTTTGCTTTTGGTAGGGGGTTATTCACCTGCAGCAATTGCCTGCGTGAACAAACAGTAATAAAATAATAAAATTTGCCATGTCAAACAGCAATTATAATACACACATATACAACACAATTATAATAAATAATACAAACATAACTTACAACCTGTCACCCAAATCCAGATATAAAAAATATAGAAAAATCAAATACAATAGGAAATGAGAGAGAGAAAAAAAATTCAGGGAATGAACTAAACCAGTTGTCTTAACAAAATTAATTAACTAATAAGTTTGTGCTTAGTCTTTTTGCCCAATGTCAAGGGACAATGTTGGAGAGATAACTAGTCATTTGTCTGAGAAGGAGCTAGCCTAGGTCTCTTTAGCCCAGTTATTGCACACTCTGGGCCAGGCATAGATTCCTTCCCTTTATGTTTTCTTTGTGCTTTGCCAGGGCTACTGGTAACTGCTGACATGGTGAAAAGGCTTGAAACTTCACTGTTTAGGTTTTTAATTGAGTTATTCAGGCCACGGACTGTATCTTTGGAAGTATGTGGTGTTATCTGAGATCAGTTTGCAAAGTGACGTTATAATCTGGGTTAGATCAGAGATCTGCCTTGCAACACCTTCAAACATGGTTATGTACTTCTTGTTGAGCTCCTCAACTGGAGGTTGATTAAAAGTCAGTGGAAGGAAAGAGTCTATATGTACCATGGGGACATGCTTTGTATGAGTTGGAAGTCCCTTCTTTGGGACCTCAGCAGCAGTCCTTATGGGGACATTGTTGGTGAATGAGTAAGTAACATAAGCTTTCTTCTCCATGGACATTGGACACTCCTTGGAGTTAGCAGCATGATTTCCATTGCCGTTTGGATATTTAAGTACCTGCTCTTCCTTTACTGTCTTGGACTGGGGACATTTTTTAATGGTGTTTTGTCCACTACATAGAAGACATCTTCTGCCTCTGCTGAGAAAAGAGGCCATGTGGCCAAAATCTTGGCAATTGAAGTACTGTATTGCCCGGGGGATAAACCGTTTTACTGTATACCTTGCACCTCAAGTGGGAACAGGACATCCTGATTAAAGGTGCAAACCAAAGACATAATAACGAAATCTCACTAAACAACTATATTCAGACTTCGAGTTCAAGCTTGCGGATGATAGCAAGAGAAACCCCGAAAGTTTCTGACACTACGTATCCAGAAAAGATCATAGTCGACGTTCAATAAGGAAATTGAAGAAATTTGATGGTACGGAAATTACTGACCAGCGAGAAATTACTGAATTACTCAACAAGCAATTTGCATCAGTGTTTACCAATGAAGCTGGCGGTCCTCTCCCCAACAGTTCAGCGTAAGGTGTACCAAACGTTATGCCATCTATCATGATTACTCCGGGGTCTGTCACAAAGCTGTTAATAAGTCAGCTGAGCCGGATAACATTCACCAAAGGCTCCTAAAGGAACTGGCCAATGAGATATCAACTCCATTATGTCAAATATTCCAGAAGTCCCTCGACTCAAAGACATTGCCTTCGGATTGGAAGAGCTCTCACATTACACCAATATTCAAGAAAGGTGACAAGACAAATGCTGATAATTATCGGCAGATTCTAAGGAATAAATATCAGCATATGTATATTAAACTGACAATGCACATTTTTTTTCAGTAAATTCATTTGAATTTTTTCAGTATTTTGAAGGATTTTACGACAACTTTTTAAAGTTTTTACGACAACACTTTCTATAAAAACTTTATGTGCCCCAAGGGCATAACTTACAACCCTTACCCTTGGGGCTGTGAGAGATTTGGCATGCTCAAAGACCAAATTTTCAGAGCTCTTGACAACGTTGAACAAAGTGGCTATCTCAAAATTTTGATTGGGTGTGTTTTGTGATGTGGTGGACGTGGAAGGGGTGTTAGTTGCCTTCCAATCACTTTTGACTATTAAAAAGGGCACAATCCCTTCCAATTTCCAATCGAATGATCCCTTTTCTAAGTTTCTGCGACAACTCCTTCGACGCGAAGTGTCCTGGTCTAACCCCCCCCCCCCCAAAAAAAAATGGGCGTGGGGAGAGGGCATTTTCCCTCTGATCACTTTCGACTTATAAAAAGGCACTAGACCTCGCAATTTCTGATCGAATGAGCCCTTTTTGAAGCTTTTACGACAAACTTCCTATAAAAACCTTACATGTCCCAAGGACTTACCTTACGACACTTGTCCTGAGGGCTATCAGGGGGGGGGTCATCCTCAAATTTCCAGACCTTTCAACTACGTTGAACAACATGGACATATCAAAATATTGATCGGAAATGTTTGGGGAAATGATGGGCATTAGGGGGGGGGGGGGGGTGTTGACTCCCCCTCCGATAACTTTCGACTATTAAAAAAGGCAATAGGCCTCTGATTTTCCCAAAAAAATAGCCCTTTTTGAAGTTTTTACGACAACGCTTTCCGCTTTTACGTGAAACAATCGGAAACAAGTGGAAACCCGCTATTAATAACTGCACGAAGAAGTGGGAGGAGCTCTTTGTTCGCACTGAGAACGAAGACCAGAAATGATCTGCGATAAGCTTACTGGATAATTATATGAACTGTGTAGTTGCCTTACAATCACTTCCGGCTATTAAAAAGGTAACTAGCCATTCAAATCTCCAATCGAATGAGCCCTTTTCGAAGTTTCTACGATAACTCCTTCGATAGGATGTGCCCAGGTCTAAAGGGAAAAAAATACATTGTGCCAATATCGTTCTTTACTTATTTTTGTTGCCTATGATTTATTGTTTTTTTCGTTTAATTTAGACCAGGGCACTTCGTATCTAAGTAGTTGTCGTAGAAACTTCGAAAAGGGCTTATTCGATTGTAAATGGGAAGGGCGAGTGCCCTTTTTAATAGCCGAAAGTGATGGGAAGGCACCTAGCCCCCCTTCCACGCCCACCATTTCCTCAAACACATCCCATCAAAATTTTGAGATAGCCATTTTGTTCAACGTAGTTGAAAGCTC
Organism: Artemia sp. Kazakhstan ARC1039; assembly: GCA_029168905.1. Taxonomy (NCBI): domain Eukaryota; kingdom Metazoa; phylum Arthropoda; class Branchiopoda; order Anostraca; family Artemiidae; genus Artemia; species Artemia sp. Kazakhstan ARC1039. The sequence goes on along the minus strand of JAQQPU010005794.1, from coordinate 33,877 downwards.
TGTAAATAATGTCTTTGAGGAGGACACTCCCCCCACAAGCCTCAGGTCAAGTGTTGTAAGTTACGCCCTGGGGTTATTTTAGGTTTTTATAGAAAGGGTTGTCCCAGAAACTTTAAAAAGGGCTCATTCACTCGGAAATTGAAAGGGAATTAAAATGATTGGAAACTGAATTGCCTTTTTTAATAGTAGAAAGTGAATGGAGGGAAACTAAACCCCCTCTCACCCACATCATTTCCTCAAACACATTCAGTCAAAATTTTGAGATAACCATTTTTTTCAACGTAGTAGAAAGTTCTGGGGCATAAAAGGTTTTTTTTATAGAAAGTGTTGTCGTAGAAACTTCTAAAAGGGCTCATTTGATTGGAAATTGAAAGGGCTGGTGCCCTTTATAATAAATTTGAAAAAGGGCTGGAGCCATTTTGGTCGACGTAGTTGAAAGTTCTGGAAATTAAGTCTTTGAGGATGACAAACTTCAAACAACCTTCAGGGCAAGGGTTGTAAGTTAAGCCCTTGGGGTATTTAAGGTTTTTATAGAAAGAGTTGTCGTAGAAACTTCAAAAAGGGCTTATTCGATTGGAAATTGAAAGGGATAACGCCTTTTTTAAATGTATAAAGTAATTGGAGGGCAACTATTCCCCTTCTCACCCACATCATTTTCCCAAACACATCCAATCAAAATTTTGAGAGAGCCATTTTTTCAACGTAGTTGAAAGTTCTAGAATTATGTCTTTGAGGATGATACCCCCCCCCCACAGCTCTCAGGGCAAGTGCTGTAGGTTATGCTCCGGGGGCATATAAGGTTGTTTTTTTAAAGAAAACGTTGTTTTAGAAACTTCGAAAAGGACTCATTCGAAATAATTCAGAATACAAATTATATTCTGGCTTTTAGAAAACATAGGGGTTTAGAACCCTACTCATACGTACTAATTTCTGCTCATTTTGAGTTTGACTCTGTTATTTATTTTAATCTTCAGAAAAATTATTTTTTAAATTTTTTTTTTCAAATTAATTATGATAATAGAGCCCTCTGGTCCAAGTCTTTCTAGCATTCAGCCATAATGGCCCTAAATTTATGTTTTGAATGCGTTCAAACAGTTTTTATTGCAATAACTGTTCTATTCCCAAACGTCAGTGGTTTACTGATCTCATTTGGACCTTCTACTCTTAGGACCAGAATCCTTAGACTAAAATTATTTAGGTCAGGGGTGATAGGACTGCTAACTGTCCTGTCAGTCATCACAAATCAGAGGCAACGATGTAGCGTTGCCTATAGTAAAGACCATACGGCTCCAATGTTTTATTACTTATTTATTATTATTATTTTTTTCCAGAGGCACTTCATATGGGAGGGGTCGTCGTAGAAACTTCAAAGGGGGCTCATTCGATTGGAAATTCAAAGGGATAGTGCCCTTTTTAATAGTCGAAAGTGATTGGAGGACAACTAGCCCCCCCCCACGCCCATCATTCCCCCAAACACATCCAATCAAAATTTTGAGATAGCCTTTTTATTCAGCGTAGTTGATTTCCAGATAGAAAATATGTTTTTGAGGAGGACACTCCCCCACAAACCTCAAGGCAAGGGTTTTAAGTTATTCCCTTGGTGTATATAAGGTTTTTATAGAAGGCGTTTTCGTAAAAACTTCAAAAAAGGCTCATTCGATTGGAAATTAAAAGGGCTAGTGCCCTTCTGAATATTCGAAAGTGATTTGAGGGCAACTAGCCCCTCCCCCCTCACGCCCAACTTTTCCCCAAACCCATCCAATCAAAATTTTGAGATAGCCATTTTATTAAACGTAATTTTAAGTTCTGGAAAATTAGGTCTTTGAGGATAACAACTCCCAAACAGCCCTCAGGGCAAGTTTTGTAAGTTATGCCCTGGGGGCATATAAGGTTTTGTATAGACAACGTTGTCGTAGAAACTTCAGAAAGGGCTCATTCGATTGGAAATTAAATGGCTAGTTCCCTTTTTAATCGTCGAAAATGATTCTAAGGCAACTCACACCGCTTCCAAGCTCACCATTTCCCCAAACACATCCAATTAAAATTTTGGTATAGCCATTTTGTTCAACATATTTGAAAGTTCAGGAAATTAAATTTTTGAGCAGGACACTCCCCCCAGAGTCTTCAGGGACAAGGGTTATAAGTTATGCCGTGGGGGCATATATGGTTGTTATGGAAGGAATGCTCATATAAACTTCAAAGAGGGCTCATTTGATTGGAAATTGAAAGTTTTAGTTCACTTTTTAAGCGTCAAAAGATATTTGAGGGTAACCAGCTTCCCCCCCCCCAAAAAAAAACAACTTTTTTACCAAATGCATCCAATAAAAATTTTAAGATAGCTATTTTGTTAAAAATAATTCAAAGATCGTATAACAAAAATTCTGGTGTTGACACAAACCACCAGGGCCCGGGGGCGGGCGTTGTAAGTTATGGCCTGGGGGCATATATGGGTCTTATGGAAGGGATACTCGTATTAACTTCAAAGAGGGATCATTTGATTGGAAACTGAAAGTTCTAGTTCACTTTTTAAGTGTCAAAAGAGATTGGAGGGCACCTAGCCCCCCCCCCTCCACGCCCTTTTTTCCTCAAACCCATCCGATAAGAACTTTGAGATAGTTTTTTTTTTAATAGTTCAAAGACCATATAACGAAAACTCAGGGGTCAACACAGTCCCCCAGGGCCAGAGGGCAGGTGTTGTAAGTTATGCCCTTGGGGAATATATGGTTCTTATTGAAAGGATGCTCGTAAAAAATTCAGAGATGGCTCATTTGATTGGAAATTGAAAGTTATAGTTAAGTTTTTTCGAGTCAAAAGAGATTGGAGGCAAACTAGCTCACCCAAGCCCATTTTTCCCCAAATGCATCCAATAAGCATTTTGAGATAGGCATTAAGTTAAAAATTTCCCAAAAGTCAGATAACAAAAACTCAGGTGTCGTCACAACCCCCCAGGGCCCGGGGACAGACGTTGTAAGTTATGCCTCGGGGCATATATTGGTCGTATGAAAGGGATGCTCGTATAAACTTCAGAGGGCCCATTTGATTGGATATTGAAAGTTCGAGCTCACTTTTTAATAGTCAAAAGAGATCCGAGGGCAGCTATCCCCCAACCCATCTGATAAAAATTTTGAGATAGACATCTTGTTAAAAATAGTTCAAAGATCGAATAAGAAAAAATCCAGTGTCAACAGAACCCCCCAGGGCACAGGGGAAGGCGTTCTAAGTTATGCCCTAAGGGTATGTATGGTTCTTATGAAAGAGATGCTCGTATAAACTTCATAGAGGGCTCATTTGATTGGAAACTGAAAGTTCTAGTTCACTTTTTCAGAGTCAAGAGAGTTAAACTAGCCCCCCCCCCCCACGCTCTTTTTTCCCCAAACCCGTCCCCTACAAATTTTGAGATAGCCAGTGTTTTGGAAATTTTTCAAAAATTAGATAACAAAAACGCCCCCCAGATCCCGGGGGATAGGCGTTGTAAGCGTTGTCCTGGGGGCGTTTATGGTTCTTATGAAAGGGATGCTCGTATAAACTTCAGAGAGGGCTCATTTGATTGGAAATTGAAAATTCTAGTTGAATTTTTAAGATTCAAAAGATACCCGAGGGCAATTAGCCCCCCACACTTTTTTTCCCCATGCCTATCTGATAAAATTTTTATAATAGCCATTTCATTAAAAATAGTTCAAAGGTCAGATAAGAAAAATTCCTGTGTCGACGGAACCCGCCAGGGCCCGGAGGCAGGCGTTATGAGTAATGCTCTTGGGGCATATATAGTTATTATGGAAGGGATGCTCGTACAAACTTTGGAGAGGGCTCATTTGATTTGAAATTGAAAGTTCTTGTTCATTTTTTAAGAGTCAAAAGAGATCGGAGGGCAGCCCCCCTCCCCCCACCTCCACACCCTAAATGCATCAGATAAAAATTTTGAGATAGACATTTTGATAAAAATAGTTCAAAGTTCTGATAACAATAAACTCCGGTGTCGACACAGCTCTCCAGGTCCCGAGGGTAGGCGTTGTAAGTTATGCTGTGGGGGTATATATGGTTGTTATGGAAGGGATGCTCGTATAAAATTCCTGGAGAGCTCATTTGATTGGAAATTGAAAGGTGTAATTCACTTTTTAAGAGTCAAAAGTGATTGGAGGGCAGCTAGCCTCCCCCCACACTCCATTTATTTTTTTCCCAGAGGCACTTCATATAGAAGGGGTCGTCGCATAAACTTCAAAGGGGGCTCATTCGATTTGAAATCGAGAGTGCTAGTGCCCTTTTTAAAATTCGAAATTAATCAGAGGGCAACTGGCCCCCAAGCCCTTTTCCCCCAAATACATCTAATAAAAATTTGAGGTAGCCATTTTGTTAAAAATAGTTGAAAGATCATATAACAAAAACACCTATACTTATGGTCATTTCGTTAAAAATAGTTCAATGGTCAGATAAGAAAAACTCATGTGTCAAAACACCCCCCCCCCCCCAGAGCCGAGGAAGGCTTTGTAAGTATCGCTCTGGGGGCATATATGGTTCTTATGGAAGGTATGCTCGTATAAACTTCAGAGAGGGTTCATTTGAATGGAAATTAAAACGTGTAGTTCATTTTCTCAGAGTGAAAAAGGTCAGAGGGCAACTAGCCCCACCCGTCCTCAACGCCTTTGGGCGTATCGGATGGATAAACCCTTCTGATAGGAATTTCAGGTGACCATTTTGTTAAAAATAGTTCAACCATCAGATATTAAAACTCCAGGGTCGACACAACCCCCCAGGGCCCAGGGATAGGCATTGTAAGTTATACTCTGGGGATATATATGTGGTTCTTATTTAAGGGATACTCGTATAAACTTCAGAGAGGGCTCATTTGACTGAAAATAGAAAGTTCTAGTTCACTTTTAAAGAGTCAAAAGAGACCGAAGCTTAATCAGGTCCCCCAAGCCCTTTTTCTCCAAACCCATCCGATAAAAATTTTGAGATAGCAATTTTGTTAAAAATAGTTCAAACATCAGATAATAAAAACTCCGAGGTTGACACAAACCCATTTTTTCCCTTTGATATTGTTACTTTGATATCAGTTTTGATACTTTGATGAATATTTGATTTTTTTTAAGTTTGATTTTGAAATAAGGGATTTTTAAAAACTTGAAATTTTTTGCAATCAAAAACGAACAAAAATGAATTAAAAAAACTTTCCGAAAAATAAGTTTTTCAAAGAAAAGTAAAGGCCATTTTAAACTGAAGCTCAGCAAATACATATACCTTTTAAAATTCAAACTCAAAACGACCAGAAATTACTATTAAAGAATAAATGAAACCCAAAACGAACAAAAATTAAATAAGAAATCATATCAAAAACATACAATAAGTAATAATATAAATGAATAAATAGATCTTAAAGCGAGTAATGCTTAGAATGAATATGAATATCAAGCTTAAAATGAAAAAAAAAAATGTTTTCCTATTGAAGTATAAATGAAACTTAAAACCAACAGAAATTAAATAAACAATCAATGCAAACAAACATACAACAGATATTAATGTAAATTAATAAATAAATCTTAAAACGAGTGAATCTTAAAAAGAGTTGTATCTGCTGAGCTTAAGTTTAAAATGGCCTTAACTTTTCTTTGAAAAACTTATTTTTCGGAATTTTTTTTTAATTAATACATTAAAATACCAATAGGTTAAAAATAAACACATAAAACAACAACGTCAAATAAATAAAACAAACACAAGTAGAGGGGGGACCCTCAGCGAATAGTAGCTTATATTAAGCAAGCAAAATAAATCAGAAGCAGGTATTTCGCTAAGTGTTCAATCAGGGTGGAAATGGGTTGATAACCACTCTCAAGCACGCACAGTCAAAACAAGCCAAAAACCAAGATTGCCCCACACACCAGGTGTAAAGGCGTCTGGAACCCAAAGGGGGGAGCCCTTGTGAAATAATCAACAAACCGTGTCACAGAGCTATCCTAACAAGGGAAATAGCATTCTTAAAGTATTTTATACATTTCAAATTCAATTCTTCTTTTCCAATTCGTGGATTCCGTGGTTATGGACTGTTTGTTTCTCCAATCTGATAGGAATTCTGCACAATTTTTAATCCAGTATTGCTCTTGCGCTACTACTTACTGCTGCTACTACTATTTCTTTTGCGAATTGTATGACAAGACGGTTTTTATCCTTTGCTATTTTTCTTTTTAAGTTGCTTTTAACTTTTTGTTGAAAAAATATTCGACAAAATAAACAGCAAAATTTAGACCTGAAACAACCATCATTTAGCTAATATTAAAAATCAAAGGTTTAAAAATTTAAGAATTTACAGTAGGTAAGGAAGTAAACAGACATTGAACCCAAACCACTACAAATAAACGCAGGGCTGCCACCACCCTTTAATCTCCCAAGGGTCAGAGTGTCATTTATGCTGTCCTCGAAACTGAATATTGTTCTAACTATGATTGTATTCTTCATTATGGCAACCTGAAAATTCACACTAGTTAAACTTCAACATAGGATTTTCTTGGTGAATAGGTACTATTTATAATATAGAGTTTTTTTAGTTTTACTACTCTATTAAAACACCACATTTAATCAGTTTTTTCCTTTTTAAGTCTATTACTTTGTGATATATAGCAATTAATTGCTAAATAAAACTTCCCGAAGCATCAATGGGGGATCAAACATAAGGAGTATGAGCAAGTTGAAGTTTCTCTCCTTTTAAATTGTCCTGCCTCTCTTCACTCTGTCTTCACTCCTACCAGAATTCACGAAGAAAAGGCAAAGGGATGTTAGAGTCTCTCTTTATTGATATCAATCATCGAGGTTGGAATTTAATAAAGAGTACTGTGAATATTTATAGAGCATCTAGTGCCTCTGTTCTTTCATTTCTAAATATTCTTAATGATTTACTAGCTGCAGTACTTAAGGATTCAGGTCAAGTAATGGTGATTTCAATATAGGCTTGAGATACCTATGGTCTTCAACATTAATAAATATTCTTTCATCTATGTTTGCTAAAAAACCTTGTATTCAGTATGTACCCCGACTTCTCTATCTGAGGATACAGCGTCCATGATTCACAATTCCTCTAGAATTTCATTCGATGAGTAATATTTCTATATGTATCCCTATTTATTTTTTGTAGATTTGAATACTATGACAAAGCCCACAAACAGCTCTCTGTGATGGTTCAAGGTCCTGCCCAGCCTTTCCATTCAGAATAGTACCATAATTACACTTTGTGGGTGCCTTAAGGCACTTCATGATCATGATGGTGTTATCAAGTCAGAATCATAAAAAAGTGGTCAATTACAAAAATTAGCTTAACCAGCTTTCTATGAAGTTCCAGTGCCCCGCTAGCGGCCAGAAAAAAAAGAAGAAAAAAGGGAACACGTCAGTGCTACACATGCAAAAAAGTGACTGTCCTTATTTTTCAATGGGGGGGGGCTGAAAGTTCCCTGTAAAGACTTTTTGACAATGGTGATTTTAATTGTGTAGTTTCTGCTTCAATCCAACGCCATTCAAGGAAAGTTTCTGGCTCATTGTTGAAATTCCTGCAAATTTGTTTTCAAATTAACGTTTTATTATGAAGATTAATTGGAATAATAGTTACCATTCCTGAACCAGCTGCAAATGCCAATTGTTGTTCACTAAAGGGTTTGTAAAAAAAATTTAATTCTAAACCTTTGGCTGCAATGGGCCGTTGTTGGCTCTTTACTAGGTTGCAGATATTGCTGCAAAAATGATGAAAAAAAGCTTTAAGCATTGCAGGTACCTGTTGTTTAGGCTTTTCGGAATTGCGATGCATACGCTATCGGTAGCGACTAAAATTAAAGTTGTATTCAAGCATGGGCAGCGCTGCCAATCAGATTCCATTATGATGCCAATTGCAATGCCACGCAGTCTAATGGTTAATATAAATTTAAAATGGATATTTTTTTAATTTTCTGCGGGTGCATTTGTTTTTAATGAAGATAAAAAGCACGGGGGAGGGGAATTTTTTTTTAATGAAAATTCAATAAAAGCCATTTTTCAAAATCTATGGGGGTATTAAAAATCTGGGGGCGGGTGGGGGTGAAGTTTCATTGTTGAATTATTCATGAAGTAAAAGGCAACAACCATCAGACGTCACAAGTCAATCGTTAACACAATGGAATGGAACTTAACTGTAAAATACCCCTTCTAATCATGTTATTTCATACCATAAATACTGGAAACAGGAGAAAATTCAAAATTTAAGAAAATAATGGCTAATAGAAAATTTCTGATCTCGGTTTTGGAACCAGCAGATGGCAGAGTAAAAGAAACACCAGAAATTATTCATTTAACAAAACCATTGCTGACAAGTGTAATTTTTTATTTAAAGAAAAGTCGAATGTCAAGGAAACTATTGGCCAATACTTTATCTGCAATCTTACGACGGGGCAGATTATATAAATTTTTACCAAGAAACGGTTGTTACTGTGTATTTTCAAGCATTTTCTGATTTGTAAGGCTTTGTGAAGTTTCTTTTTTTATCTATAAAACTTGACTGATCACGATTATGCAAAACGTTACAAAAATTGTCCATTCCCATTCCAAATTCGAAACCCTTTTCGTCTTAAAATGTAAACATAAGCAAAGGAAAAACCTTAACCGAGTCAAATTTGCATACAAATAGCCTATAATAGCTCCTATCTATAGGTTCTCAATACTAGAGAAGGAAAATATCGCGGCTTTCCTTATGACCAGAATCTCACTCAAAGACTTTTTTCCTTATGAACGCAACATAAATCTATACGTCTAGGATATTGAAAACGTCCACAAGCTTGTCACTTGAAAAAGCTGGGCTTAAAATAAAATGTTACATTAGAAAACACACTTTTCACTAGACAATTGAAACTTAAAACGAAAATAAATTGCTATGAATAATGAAATGAAACCGCAAACAAACAGAAACTAGATTTACTTTGCCTAGGAAGCTTGAAGGGATGTACAATGTTTGGTAGGGCTAGCCAACAAAAGCTTTGCTTAAGCTACGCTTGAATAAACCAATAATAGACATTTTACAGAAGTGTATAAGCCCCTTTGCCTAGAGATGAAAGTGCTTGTCGATTCTTGTTTGCAAATTAAATAAAAAAAAAGTTTTTCTAACTGAAATTAAGTAGTAACATTAAAACTCAAAAGGAACATTGCGTATATGTGGAGGTAGCTCCCTCCTCGGAACCTTACTCTTCACCATAAAGCTTTTTAGCATTTTTAATAAAGCTTCTTATTCGTATTAAACGGCCCTTGTGTTTCAGGAGTCGTTCTTACAAAAATTGGGACACACAGTCAAACTTTAGCGTAAAGAGCAACGTATCGAGGAGGAGGGTAACTCCGTCCTCGTTGCTCCTTACTTTTAGGTGAAAAAAATTGTTTTTTATTTAATTTCTTATCGTTTTTCAAATAATACCGGTAAATCTGGATCCGCCTCCATGAAAAAAAAAACCTCTCCTTACGTGAAAATCATCTGTGGAAAGTTCCTCCCACGTAAAATACCCCCCGAAAAATTTTTTCTGGGAAATTCCATCCTTGCTGAAGATCTCCTCCCGTAAAATGTTTCGCGGACGATTCTGTCTGAAAAATTGTCCTTAAAACACTTACATTTGAAAAAAAAACTTGATTTCTAATCATCCTTCTAATCACTCCGGAAAACCCCCCTTTCCGCGGAAATTTTTTCAGGACCCCCCCCCCCAGTGGGAAGTTGCTTCCACTGAAAATTCCCCCAAGGAGAATTCATTCCGTGGACCTCCTTCCCCCCTCCCACTGAAAAATTCTCTAGACAATTCCAAACCCGGTCATGCAACCCCGAAAAGTCTAGTTATTAGATCTTTCAACTATGTTAAACAAAACAGCTATCTCAAAATTTTGATTGGGTGACTTTGGGGAAAGGTGACGTGGGAGG
>JAQQPU010005794.1:0-18973 GCA_029168905.1 Artemia sp. Kazakhstan ARC1039 | reverse complement strand
TAGTAGTAGTAGTAGTAGTAGTAGTAGTAGTAGTAGTAGTAGTAGTAATCGTATTAGTAGTAGTAGTAGTCGTAGTAGTAAGAGTAGTAGTAGCAGCATGCAAAAAGTAAATTTTGGTTAGTTGAACATCCCCTTCAGCATGCACTGAAAGTTTCAACCTAGTACTCTAAGCCATTCTTGAGCTATAGTTGATACCTCTTGTCGATAGAAAGTAGATGGTCTGTTTTATCGTCCTGTTTTGGCGGAACCCATGTCCCCAATTTTTTTTGTGTAAACTATCGTCTGCATGACACAGAAGCCTACATAAATAAGTTTCAAATGGTCTGGAAAAAAATGGCTTTTGTCCTTTTGGGCTATTTCTTTGGAGGCAATATTTTTTTCAAATTTTCGTTCTGCATCGGCGTATCCTTGTCCCAAGCACTTAAGGATATGAGTTTCAAGCAGAATGGACAAGACTGTTGCTTTTTTTGGCACAATTTGAGGGGGCTGTGCCCTAAAAATAAGTTGTTTTTTTTTCGTTAAGATCCCCTAGACCCAAGAGCTTACGAATATAAGTTTATTTAAGTTTGAAGCTGATTAAGAAACAGGTTTTTTGCCACTTTTTCGTGTCCATTTTAAGAGGACCTGTGTCTTTAAATCTGTTTTTTGTACAATAACGCCCCCTTAATCTAGGAATTTGTGGCTATAATTTCCATGCTGTTCAAGCCGTTTTTTGTATATGTGAGTCCTCTTGGCCCAAGAACTTAAGAATTTCAGTTTCAATCCAAGCAGAAAAAAGATTTTGACTTCTTTCGGATTCAATTTTCGGGGCTACTTCCAAATAATGTTTTGCACACATGAATATCCTCTTTGCCGAGTAAATTACGGTTGGCATTTTGAAACCAATCACAGGTAAACAAAACAAGTTTTGGCCCTTACACCCTCCTTCCTCCCAATAAAACGTCCGACAGGGGAGCAATCACTGCAGCTTTCAAGCCCATAAGATATTCAAAACAACGAGATATTTTCATAATTTAGTACCCTTGTGTCTGAGGCTGTGTGAGTCATTTCATCACCGTGGGTATAAATGATGAACTTTCAACTATCATGAAAGAAAAACAGTTATCTTGAAAGTTTTATCCGATACTATTTTAGGGGGCTAAGGGCTGCCTGACAGTAAAAAGGGCACGAGAGGGGGCTACTTGCAGTCCAACTGGTTACAACTTCATGAAGGCACTTGAACTTTCAACTTCAGCTAGCAAGAGCCCCCCTCCCAGGTTTTTATCTTTTCCTTATTAAAACATGCGAAGCACTCATTCTTTACCAAGTCCACGCAAGTGTATTGAATCTGATCAACATAAAACACAAGTTTATTTAATTTTGATTTCAATGTTTCTTCGTATGAAGGGAACAACTTTCCTCTTTATATCTAAGTTGACATGAAGTGGAAACGCCCCCATATTAACAACCTTTTCACGAGCAAATAACTTCTCTCGAGCTTAAGGGATTTGTTTGTCATGAGGATTTAAATTATATCTTATCTTCACTACTGAAATATTAAATATCAATTTTCGTTTTAGATGGTTACCTTGGAAACTTTTGAGAAATTTAATTCTTCAGGCTAATAAACGTACAAGTATTGAATTTTGAATGGTTTCCTTTTAACTTTTCTGTCATATTACGTTAGCTTTTTGCAGATACAAATCCAGAGCCTTAATTTTGGAGGAATTCTTATGAGAAAAGTATCTGATGAAGAAAATAATATCGATTTTTGCTTTTTAATACAAATCTTTATTAATATTTTTAATTTTATAGTATTTACAAGTTTTGCATAAGACTTTCAATTTTTTCAGCAAAACTATTTCAGGGGATTTTTGGACATTTTGAGGGATACTGTATACAAAACTGCAAAAAACGAGCAAAATCCATGAAAATTATGGAGAAAACTGTAAAACCTTGAGATCTTGGGGTCATTTCAAGATGGTGTCCTTTAAATTTTTCTTTAAATTTGGGGAAAAAAGTCGCATGGGGCCAAATCCGCTGGGCCGGGAGTAGGCGGGCTCAAGGACTGTTGTGGCTGTTTTTGCTAAAATCAGCCTGACAATATTGGCTGTATTAGAGGGTGCATTGTCATGGTGAAGCATCCACGACTAATCTTATCACAAATGGGGTCTCTTTCGGTGAATTTTTTCACGCGGTCAGTTCAATACTTACAGGTAAGATAGTAAGCACAATTTTCTGTCTGACTCTGGAGAACTATTTTTTGGAGCTCAGTTCCACGTGAGGCGAAAAAAAACATCAGTATGACCTTGATTTTTATATTGATATCCTTCGTTGAGATCCCACCCTCTCTAAACCTTGCCAGCCACTTAAAGGACGAACTTCTTTTTTGAAGACGGTCTCTGTAAACTGGATTCTCAAGAATCTTTTCCCCTGCTTTCACAAGGAATTCCATCACAACTAGTTGTTCTTCAAAACCATGATCGATTTCTGCCACTACAAAGGCAAAAATTGCATGACTCGGTGAAATACAAACAAACATGACATCATTGCTATCATTCCCCCAGTGTTGCAGTGTCATTCACAGTAAACTGGGCTCGAATTTTATTATCAGACCTTGTACGCTCTGGACTGATTGGGTCAGTCGGGTACATGGAGGGAAAGTGAGGTTGATCAATGATTACTGATAATTATTGTTATATTTTTTTTATATTTTTCAAATGATCAATCTAATTTAAAAATTGTTGAAGATTTTCTTCCTTCCAAAAAATTTGGCTCCACTCTTCAGAGCAAAATCTTGATAACGGACCTATAATGAGCTTTCTCTTTATCTTATGCTAGTATTGGTTCATCACTAAAAAATCGTCCTCTAATTATTTTTCAGACGGGGGGGGGACGCCAGAAAAAATAAATTTTCAGGTAACAATTTTCCAATTTTTAATGGGTTTGGGCCTCCTACGACAATCTTAGTCTTTGGGGTCTGTAAACAATCCCCTAGCTTCCTCTATACTGGGTAAGCACACGAATATGATCTTCCATTTTCCGTTAAACTACTTTATTAGGTACAAAAAGTGCATCCCTCTCAGTAACAGCATTTAGTGCTTGGACAAAACTGTTTGTGAAAATTTGCAAGCTGTGTGTTGCATTCCTCCCAGGACTGATCTAAGCGTGTTACTGAATGTCTGTTTTATCGGGAGGGAATGGGACTTAAAAGGTCAATTCCAGACCTAGTCTTCCCAGTTTTAGAGGGGCTGGGTAGGTGGGTCTTCCGACAAGTGTAGACCTCAGATTTTTTTTTGTCTTACTCATACTCCGTAGAGGTTAGCTTGTGAAGATATTTAGGCTACTAGCTAATCTTTTTTAGAGTGCCCATTTGTATCTTATCTGAATCTTCTGCACTAGCAAACTTGAGTAATTTTTGACTCCAAAGGATTTGCAATTATATGCAGTTCTATCATCTCTGCACATAAGTCTTGTGTTAGACATGCTGTCAAATATGGAAGCACACTTTAAGCTGGAACTGCCGAGACACTTTTTGGTTCTAAACTAGAGGAATAAAATAGGACTACTAGCACATTGGGTGACTAACGCAAGGACCAATGGCCACCTTTAAAAGCAAGATTTCGTTTCGGGTCGACTACATAGCTTGCTCTCATTACCAGGAGGGAAGCGTTCATGAATATTTGAAAAACAGCTTTGTCTAAATTGCGAATTAATTGGTAATCGAATCCTTAATGGTGCTATTCTCTAAACACATTTTATTGGTTCCTTCAAGAGAAAAGTCAATAAATGTAGAACTTTTAGCGATTAAACTGTGCAAAGAGCTAGTATCCTATTGGGTATTTTTTGTGCATGGCATCATGAAGCATGTTGATAAAGAAAGTGATGAGTTAAAAAATTTGACTACTAGTAAACTAATCAGGTAGATCCCACTCAGTATATGTGTCAGAAACAGCAGATTTTGGGGGTTGGAAGTGTCCTTTGGATAAACGTACTTTCTGAAGGTTCATTTGTGAATCTACAACCTTAAATATATCATGTGAACCAAAACTAAAGGCCATATGAATACTGTGTACAAGGGGGTAAGAGAAAGATTAGGTGCTTTAGATCCTGAAAAGATAAGACTGTAAAAAAAAACAAATAGAAATATTTACTAAATTGCTGAAGCAGAATCATTGAACGTGATGTGATGGGGGAAGAGTGTCTAATAGCTACCAAATAAATTGAAAATAAGAGGTTAGGGGGTTAGCTTGAACACTATCAGAACCGTTTGATCTGAATTTTTATTATAGTTTCAGATCCATAGTAAATTAAGGGTGTTTTCTCTCAAACTTACATACACTACATAAAAGTTGACTGATAGTGAAAGAAACGTCTCAAAACTTGTCAATGTCTCCCAAATTCGTTTTAGATGTTTTTAGATTGTTTTGCACTACAAGGCTGCTTAAAAATTATCAACCTGTATTTTCAGAGTCCTTCTCAAATCTACACGTCTCCCCAAACCCGACCTTATTTTCAATTTTATTCGTTTTCTCGGAATAAGCCCTTTGAATTTAGACTGTAGATAATTTTTCCTTCTTCTAAATCATTCCGATGCTGTTTATTTGCAATTATAATTTTCGATTTTTTTTTTAACTGCCTTATTTCTACCGCCCTGTCTCGTTTGTTGTACTACATTCTATCAAGAAGAAAAAGATTTCTGAAAATAGAAAAGGGTTCTAACATCGAGAAAATCATTTGGTTGGATTTCTTATTTAGCTTGATTTTAAGGATAATTTGTGCCGTTACCTAAGCAACAACTTTTCTTCCAATTCTCATTTGGTCCTTAAAAGACTGATTTTTTTCCAAGGGTAAGCAATTTAAAGATTGGTAAGGCTCTTTAATGGCTATCTGTGATATTGGAAAAGTACTCAGGAAAACCTTGGAGAATCAAACGAAAATATAACAGAAAATGAAAACAACGACAATTTTTATGTATGATCTTAAAAAAGCGGGATTTCCTGTTGATGTTTACTTAGTTCTGAATTTAATTGTTTTAACTTTCGGAAGCATGTCACAGTTATTGACATGTTTATTGAAATAGAAAGTAATATAAGTAAATGAAATTCCATATATGTAAGAATGTGCTTAATTTTCCAAGCTTTGTATTTTGGCTAGCTGATTTAAAAAAAAACTCAATAAATAATTTTTTTTTAATATTTTAAGAGTAACATTAAAGCTTAAATCTAACAAAAGCTAACTATAGTTTAGAGAAAGCTTTATCTCCTAAAAGTTTATTTCATGTCATCACTTAACTGAATACTCCGAAAACATGAAGTCTGCATTCAGACCTTTAAGCTTAAATGCTAAGTCTTAGGATAGCCTAATCATATCCTAACACGTGGTGCTTTCTTATCAATTAATTAAAAAAAAATTCTACCAAAAGTAAAGAGGGGAGTTAAAACTTAACATAAACAAAAGTTTACTGCTTCGCAGTTTACACAACATATTTTTGGAAAACTGTTTCAAATAAACAGGCTCGTGATATTTTCCTGGACTTGTAGAATTCTGAAAAACTAGCGCTTTAATGAAAACATAACACCAATGGACCAAAACAGGATTAGAAGCAGATAAATCCTCAAGTGACCGTCAGAAAATAAAAAGTAATAAATAAAGCTATGAATAGTATTTTTCTGGCAATAACATTAATGAATTTTACTGCACAATTTTAATTCTCTAAAAACTCCAACAAGCTTAGTTTTCAGTGAAACGCTAGTTTTCATAAATTTACTATTAAAATAGGGCATTAAACATGGGTTTATCTTCACACCTCTCAAACTTTCCTTTAAAAGAATTTGAAATTTGTCACATAAAGAGTCCTTGGGTATATTATCCTTGGCATCTCTGGGGAGTTGAACATAAGAAATTCCGTTATTTATTAAATATCATCCTATATGAGACATATACAGATTTAGGGAACCTGAAGGACATCGAAATAATTTAGGAAGAGCAAATAATAAACTTTAAGGAAATTCGTGTTATTATTGATGTAATTTTTAAGACACAAAGCTGCAAACAATTTTGAGCAGAATTTTGTTATTTTTATTTCTTGGACTTTGACTTTGTCATTTTAGGAGAACTGATTATATATAAGAAATGAACGGGTACTAGAAAGAGAATACCTGTTGTAAAATAAAATTTTCTTATCCAAGATTCGAACCATTGATACCACGAAAACGGCAAAATGACAAAGTGGTAATATAAAGTTTGGATTGTTGTTGAAGTCACCGCCAAAGGATTCTCCTAAGGAGGGAGAGCATCCTACAAGCGGGAGGTGCGTTGTATTTTGTTTTGTTTTTATTTGTGTTGTAGTATGCCCCAGAGAGTAACCTGTTGTATTTGATTGCCTTAATTCATTTTAGTTGGTATAAAAGGGAAATTAATTTCTTTTTTCTTTTTGAAAAAGGGAGACTATAGTTAGGATGATGAAAATGTTATGTTGGATTAATTTTTTTTTTGATTTCAGAGATATAAAGGAGGAGAAAATAGAGAAAGAGAAGTTTTTTGGTGGTTGTAGTGGGTTGAAGTTTGTATTTTTATTGAATTTATTTTTTAATAGGAGAAAAATGAAGATGAAGGGTAAAAGGAAAAAAGGGGAAAAATTGGAAAAAAGGAAAGGGAAAAAATTGAATTTATAGGATAAAAATACAAAAAAGGATAATGAAGGCTAATAATCCTTATTAAAAATTTTGATCATGCTAAATATTTATAGTAGCAGAGTGTGTTTTCATCAATATTGTTTGGATAACAAACTTAAAAAATAAATGCCGTTTTTAAATTAGTGTAGGTGACGAAGCTTATTGAAAAAGATTATTATGTCACCGAGAGGAGAGGAGGTGGGATTAAAAAAAAAATAATAAGAAAAAAAAACGAGAAAGTGATACCACGATACCGCGAAACAACAGACATACGCCAGCATGTCCTGTTTAACATTCTTTGCTTTTATCCTCTTTGATAAAAGCAAACCTCTGATCCCAATCCCCTTCATTACGTGCAAGGGTGGATCTAGAGGAAAATCTCGGGAGGGGCCCTATGTGACATGGACGCCAATGAGCAAAATATTGAGGGGGGCCCATTCTGACAAAGGTGCTAATATTGACGATTATTTTCTAAAAAAGAGTGAAAAAAAGAAAAAACAGGGTAAGAGGGTACCAGTAAAATCACCCCCCCCCTGAATACACCAGTGACGTACTAGAAATTTATGACAGTTAGGTAAACTAGACTTCAAAATTTTGTGACCAATTTATGTGCCTTTTTAATGCTCTTTTCAGCTATAAATCTACAAAAAGTGCTTAGCTTGATTAAGAGCTTTGAATTGAGCCTTTAAACATCTCTCTACGATGCTGATATTGCCTGCTAGTTCCGGTGGCGTCAATTTTAAGAGGGAGTGTCAAGATTGCCTGAGCCTCTCTTATTCAAACTTTAAAACGAAGCGAAATTACTGTCAACAAATAACTGGAACCCAAACCAAACAGAAACAAAATAAATAATCAGATTGAACATAAAGAACAAAAGCAGATGGATACTGCTATAGATGAACAAGTGAATCGTGAAACAAGCAGAATTTAAAATGAATAATCCAGTCAAACGTAAAACGAACAGAAATTAATACAAACAGGACAGAGCTATCATCACTAAACCTTCTAAAGGCCACAGCCTATCTACAAAAATGTGGAATTTTCCATTTTTTGCCAGAAGAAAGATCACGGATGCGTGTTTATTTTTTTTTTTTCCCAGGGGTGATCGTATCGACCCAGTGGTCGTAGGAGGGCTCATTGGAACGGAAATTAAAAGTTCTAGTGCCCTTTTGAAGTGACCAAAAAAATGGAGGGCAACTAGGCCCCCTCCCACAATCATTTTTTCCCAAAGTCATCTGATCAAAATTTTGAGATAGCCATTTTGTTTAGCATGGTCGAAAATATTATAACTATGTCTTTTAGGATGACTTAATCCCTCGAAGCCCCCAGGAGGAGGGCTGAAAGTTTGAAATATAGTATTGGTTATTGGGACCCGGCTCAATGGTAACCGAAACTCTAGAAAACGGTATTTTGATACAAATAGATACATCAAAAGAATCAAATTTTAAAGCTGATTTCAAACATATAAGTTTTATCAAGTTTAATCCTACCCATCAAAAGTTACGCGCCTGAGAAAATTTGGCTGATTTTCGAAAAAAGGAGGAAAAACCCCTTAAAAGTTATATAACCTGAATGAAAATCACACCATCATATTCTGCGTATCAGAGAACCCTACTCTAGAGGTTTCAAGCTCCTATCTATAAAAATGTGGAATTTTGCATTTTTTGCCAGACGAAAGATCACGGGTGCGTGTTTATTTTTTTTCCCCAGGGGTGATCGCATTGACCCAGTGGTCCTAGAATGTCGTGGGAGGGCTCATTGGAATGGAAATTAAAAGTTCTAGCGCCCTTTTTAAGTGACCAAAAAAAATGGAGGGCAACTAGGCCGACGCGTATTGTTTTCCCAAAGTCACCTGATCAAAATTTTGAGATAGCCATTTTATTCAACATGTTCGAAAATATTATAAGTATGTCTCTTAGGATGACTTAATCCCCCGAAGTTCCCGGGAGGAGGGCTGAAAGTTATGAACTTTACCCAATGTTAACATATAGTACTGGTTATTGGGAAGTATACAGTACAGACATTTTCAGGGGAGATTTTTCCTGGTACTGGGGGGGGGGGTCGGTCAGGGACGTACGCGGGGGGGGGCTCCGGGTCCGGTCCCCCCCGCGAAATATCACGATTTTTTTTTTTCATTTTCCCATAATTTTCTGATTTTTCTCACAGAATAATGGGTTTGAAGAATTTGCCCCCCCCCCTGAAACAAATTGGGCCCCTCCGAAACAAATTCTTGCGTACGTGCCTGAGGTCGGGGTTATGTAGGAGGATCTTTCCATGAAGGAAATTTTCATGGGGGAAGGGACATTGCTATGAAGGGGACGCCGGACATCCCAGCATTATTTAAAAAAAGATCAGAAATTAAATATAAAAAAACAAGCTTTTCAACAGCAACAGCAGCAACGTCAAAACTTTAAACGAACAGAAAATATTACATATGTGATTGGGTTCACCCCCTAGTCAATACCTCACTCATTAAGCCAGAGATTTTTTAGTACTTTCATAAGAGCTATCTATTCTAATTAACGGCCTTTGTGATTAAGCGGCCATTTTTAAAGAATTGAAACAAAATTTGAACTTTCGCTTAAAGAGCAAGGTATTATTATATTATTAAAGGTATTATATATATTAGGGGGCGAACCCCCCAATATATGTATTAAAATATATGAATATAGAAGTTCGTTACGTAACTTAATTCGTAAGTTGTGTATATTTATTACTAATAAAAACGTTCGTGAATAAAATGAAACAAGTTTCGAGAAAGCCATTTAACCAAATAAAAGTAAATTAATATGAAAATTTTGTTTTAATTATTCATGTACTGTGAGCCAAGATCAAAACCTGCATTTATTCAAAAACGTTCAAAAATTAAATAAAAAAAACAAGTATTTTTTTACTGAAAGTAAGGAGCGACATTGAAACTTAAAACGAACAGAAATTATTTCGTATATGAAAGGGGCTGTTCCCTCCTCAACGCCTTGCTCTTTACGCTAAAGTTCTACTTTCTCACAACTCCATTTTTTCTAACAATAAAAAACTTTAGCGTAAAGAGCAAGGCGTTGAGGAGGGGACAGCCCCTTTCATATACGGAATAATTTCTGTTCGTTTTAAGTTTTAATGTCGCTCCTTACTTTCAGTAAAAAAAAACTTGTTTTTTTTTATTTAATCACATAAGCAGCAGCACCCAAAAATACTATCGCAAGCCTAATCAAGGTTTATAAATAAGATTGGTGCTACTCTCCCTTCCTATAATTCTCTAGGTGGTATATGGCACGATTTTTTTTGAACAGTTGTATATGGCATAATGGGTGGTGAGGACCCCTCCTCTGAAAAAAAATACTTGATTTTATACTTCGATCATATGAATCTAAAGAATTTGCAAATACTTTCCCCACTGACTTTTTGGCACTCCAAACACTTTTTATTACATTGTTTTTTGCCTTTCTTAAATATTCTTTTTCTTTTAGAATACTTCTCACTGAAGAGAAAATACGATGATACCACGAAGAGGCTGAGCCTCTCAAATACATATATTGATGAAAATAAAGATGTTATGAAAGGAGAGAATAGTCAAACGGTAGAGCATATCACTAATCATTCTGGAGTAGCTACATTTGGATGAGGAATAGATAATCAATTTTACTATATTTTACACTCCGTCTTGTCAACTTTGGAAATAATCTACTAAGAAATGCCAGCCATGCTACTGCTAGTAATAGTGTTCAGTATGAAACTACATAAGAGAGCTGTTTTGAGGAAGAAGACATGCTTAAAGAGAATTGATTTTCTTTCTCCCCTCAAATCCAAGTTACATATAATACCCAAGTTGGATGATCTCTGGGTTGTGATTGGGGACTCTCAAGATAACACTCCAACTTAATACTTCAATGATTTTACATTAAGTGACTATCTGAATAAGCAAGATATAACCAGCCTTATCAATATAGTTGAAGGAGAAAGATCTAATGATGGTTTTACTACAGATGAACTGGGTCCTGAGCAAAGTGGCGCAGGACTTGAGAATACAGAATTTATTCTAAAAAGCGTACAATTATGGTATTTTAACTTAGTTTCATATGCTCTAGGCTATTTATAGGTATATAGCGTGGTTTTCATTCCACCAATAGTTTTGTAGGCAAGGGTACAGTTTTAATAGACCCCGTTAAAGTTCTTCGAACTTAAACTAGCAAAATTCAAGTCATCATTGAAACCCAGATTCAGAACTGGAGTGCGAAGGATGGCGAAAAAGCTTACATGAATCAAAAACCTATTTTTAGTGAAAAAGCAAGGGATGCTTTTCGTTTTTACGTCTCAACTGAGAGTCAAAACTCCTACCATGACCTAAACAATTTTCAAAGAAATTTGTCTAGCTAGGTTGATAAAAGTAGATGAGCGAATCAGTTATTTTCTGTATTGAAAATGTAGATTTGAATCTTATGTCAACTTTATTTCAAGAGGGGATAGGAATAACTCCAAAAAATTTCACCCAGACTTCTTGGCTACTAAGTGAGGAGGGGGGTAAACGTATAGATTTTGATAAAGGTTTGCAATGTTTCAAATATGCTTTTTAGATTGAGGCACATAAGCCCCTAGCAAGTAATGCTTCAAAGAAACTATTTGACGAATTTTCACGTGAGTGGGCAATAAACTTCCCAAAAATTAACTATGAGATTTAGAGGGCAAGTGTACAGTATTCCTAAAGAAAATTACATTGGTCAAACAAGCAAACGAACATCTAGGAGTGGGGTTCACTGTCTTTCAATATGACACATAATTTGTAAAAGGTGGGGAGGGAAAGAATTAAAAAGGGGTTTTGTATTTAGATAGGCACCGGTAATAGATGTAGTAAAATACAAGCCACCCTAAGTTAAAGAGTCATCTGGTCATTTTTCTCCAACACGGATGTAAGTCATCTGTTGTCTCGAGGGAGGGGATATGGATTCTTTTCACTACTACCTCATGTACTTGTCAGCACTCCACAGTGATAAAACTGTTGATAATCCCTTCAAACACTGCCATTGAGATGCCTGCATGATACAGAGTCATTTTACCGTTTAAGATTTTTCTAAAACTCTCTTTTATATAATGTACAGTTGTACTAGATTGTGAAGTGACACTATTGTACGTATCTGATTAATCAAAGTCAAATGTTGTAGAAGAGCAAAATGGCATAGTTTTTTGCTATCACTCGTGCAATGTGGTTCAGCTAATAAAATGTAAGTAGTAGAAATTAGTAAGAAAACGAGTGCGGAGGATAGAATATTGACGGTACTCATCAAAACTGCGAGTAATTTTTTTTAGATTGCATCAAACATGTTAGTAGTAACAGAGGTGCTGATTTCACGGATACATGGCTTACCAGTGGAGTTTCACAGATACATGGCTTACCAGGGTCAGTCACCTATTACTACGAACGGTACATGCCTTACCAGACGGTTTTTTTTGTTTTTGATAGGAATTGCACAATGAATGTATCGTTTGACGTGGGCATTTTTTATGAGCCAATCAGAGGTTGTTCAATATACGATAATTTGATTTGTGGTTGGAATTTGAATAAAAGGAATGGTTTTCACTACGATTCATATTAGTAAGAGAATTGAATTCAGAGAGAATAGTTTATTTGAGAGGATATTAGTGGAGAAAAAATGAGTGGTGCATTTACATTATTGGAGATTAATGATAGAACCGACAGCAGCAGCAGCAACGATATACGAGTACCCAATGTAGCTGTGGAAATAACCGCTGGCTGTAGACTTTGCCTTGAATGGGACAGTATGTATGCTAGATACGTGATATTATTAAGCAAGTTTAAGCAGGAGGAGCAACTATGTTTTGCTGGAAAAGTGAATATTCTCCATATAAATAAACTTCGGTCAGCATTAGATGTCCTATAGAAATATATTGATGAGAACAAAATGCATCAGTGAATATTATTATTGTAATTATGTTCAAAAAATTGTTTCTAAATCAAAGGTATTTTTCTTTCTATAGTAGATTAGCGCATATTTTCTAGAGTACAAAAAGAAATTCTGGTTAGTCTGAAGTTGATTGTGAGAGAGTTAGGACTCTAAAAAAAAATGGATAGATTCAAGAAAGAGCGAATCATGGGGAATCTAGTGTTTATGGAAAAACATTTGATTCTAGATAATGATTTTCTAGAGCTGTCTATTCAAAGGAAGATATTTTCTCGGGGAATGCTTGTTGATATAATGAAAACTGATTCTCCATCATTAGACTATTGTATGAAGCTTCTACGTCGTGGTCCAAATGCATTTATACAATTTATTGATATATTGATCACGACACGGCAAAATGATATTGTGGATATGCTTTTAAACATTAGTTTTGAAATTTAGGACTTTTTTTCATGAGAAAGATGGTGCTCAAGGATGATTTACTCCTCTCTCTCTCTATCTCAGACAATTTTTGTTGTTGCTAGCTCAGTTTCATTGTGGCAGTGAGAGTGTCAACACATGACAAAATGTTCCATACATGTCCGTTATGTATGTACACACTGGGCAGCTGGTCATCATCATGTTAGAATTGCACAATGATTGATGAGTATGATGAAAAGTGTAGATTATGCAACCCGTGTAAATTGCATAGAGGATATGCTGTACAAATTAAAGGTTGTAATTCCTGTCTTGAAGAGGTGTGTGACTCTCATCCTAGAGGCCACCTATGATCCAATTGTCATTATGATAAATGTAATCAGTGGGAGAATACATATCCCGGTATGATTGGAAAGAATCCTAACCGTGATTTTAGTTTATTGCTACGAGATTGGTATCGTCGTGGTTTTAGATTGTTCTGGGAGGAGGAACCGGGTCAACGATTCAACTGTTGGAACAACAAAAGAATATGGTTTCTACGTCATAGTTGTGAAGACAGTGGGTGTTATGATTATAAGCCCACTGATTTTTATTTGGCTGTGACGGAATGTGATTCGACACTTGAGGACACTGTTTGTGAAATTGCTTCAAATAAGCAAATTGAAACATGTGAATTCTATAGAATGAATGAGAATAGTATCATTGACTATACAAAGAGATATGACAAGAGTGAAGTCACACTCTACTGTAGAAAATGTGACCCTGATATTGCAGTACATCAGGATCAGTACACTGTGAATTCAGATAATCTACCTGCACTAGTTGTTGTCGACAAATACCTACTAGTGGTTGAAATCTAAAGAGTAGAAAAGTCGTTTTTTCATGTATATAAATTTTTATTCATAAACAATTTCAAATACATCTTTAGAACATTTTATTCTTAGGGCACTAAAATCAATATTAAATACACTTGTAAGTATATTCTCCACTAGAAAGTCGTTCAATTGAGGTAAGTCAACGTAGATGTTGAGAAACTGCTTGTAGGTGTAGCCACGACATCTGAACATGAAAAAGAGTAGTGCATGAAAGCCACATGTCTTAGTCGTTAAATCCTGTACTCTTCGTTGATTTTGAATAATGGTTTTCACCCTGCTTTCAATAAAGTTGCTGATGTATGGAGCGTAGAATTTATACGATAGGCCAAGAGGATAAAAAAATTCAATATTCTTCGCTATTTGAAAGATGCATAGCCAATGACCGGTCTTCAAAGTCGATGGACTGCTATTAACAATGATTAGGGTATTGTTAAGACTTAGAATTTTTTCAATGAAGTCCGAAGGTATGCAATAGGACTTGTACTGGGACATGTATGGATCCATACTAAATACGTTGATTATTTGGTTTGTGTTCATGGTGCTAGGTCTAGTAGAACACTGCCGTCGGTTGTGATTTCCCAATAGGTTTGAAATTGACTCAGTGATCTTAGCGTGATACTCTCAGTCAGAGCATTGGCAAATGTACACTCTAAACGTACATTCCCTGTTCGTACTATGCTCATATCCTGAGTCCCTGACAAGTCCAAAACAATAACCCCATGATTTTTTGAAAACATTGAATCGGTTATTCCATTTTCAAATAGTTGAGAGTCATGATCTAGGGATTGCATAGTCAACTCGTACAGAGTTCTATAGGATTTTTTGTCAAATGATAGAGTGTACAGTGGAATACCATTCACTTTGCACACAAGGCTAGATAGACCAAAAAAATTAAAATCATGGGGGGATTCAGTCCAGGATCCAACGGCACTACCACTCTTCACAAAGGCCAAAGCCAATTTTGATGGGATTTCTCCATTGATAAATGATGAATCGCTATAGCTACAAGAGCCGATGGCAATGTGACGTTGATTGGTGATTGTATGGGGAACAAGAAGTTTAATGTTGTTACCAATGGTTCTTAGCTTTTCCACTGTCAATACCACAGAGCTCATAACCTGTTGTTTTCGGACGTGGAGAATTACTGATGTGATAATTAGATTTGCATCGGGTGCTGCAGGAAGTGTTTTTCTCAAAATGAATTTCGATGGGGCCATCTGTAACTTTATGTCAATCTTGAAATTGGGTGGTAGCCATTGGGATATATTGAATATCTCATGATTTAATTTTCCAACTAGATGATACTCCTGGGTCACTGCAGTAGTCAACTCACCGTCAGTATCAACACCTGATCGATATTCATAGCCCAATGATTGTCCTCTCAACTCCTTGTATGCCTTTGGCGTCATCATCATAAATTGTATGTAACTTGCATAGTTTGATAAATTATTGCTAGTGCTCACCAATGTTCCATTAATAAATACATTAGTTTGTTTGAATAGGTTGTGTAGAATACAGTTTTCATAGGAGAGACCATCGCCGGCATTTGGAGTTGTATTATCTGACTTTTTCTTCACCACAACATTTAAATCAATAAATGTTGACGACAAATCAATGAAATAGTCTTCATTGGAAAATATTTGAAAGTGTATATTTTCCGAGAGGGGTTGTTGGGGGTGAAATTGTTCATAGTAGCCATACTTGACACTGACATCAACATTTTCAGCATTGAATAGATTCAATGAGGAACTAATTGATGGATATGATTCCTTGTGGGGGAGATAATTCATCTTAAGAGAAGAAATCCTTCTTTGATCCAACAATCTTTTTCTTTTTCTTCTCCTTCTGCTTATTGGTCTTCCTTGTTTTATTCCTCAAAGTCCTTGTTGATGTCCCTTGCTTCCTGCCTGGGTGGAGACTGATGAGTGAGTGACGCGAACGCATCCTTTTCAATCCCTCCCCATTTTGTCGAGATTTTAGTTGCTCACCAACGGCTCTTGCTGAAGATCCAATATTTTCCTTAACACTCTCCTTGAAATTCTTGCCCGACCCCCAGCCCTGTAGTGTGGAGGCAGCAAAATTTGATGCAGCAGGTACAAGATATTTTCTGCTAAGGAGTAGTGCAGAACGAAATAGCCTAGCAAACCAGCTACCAAGACCATAGCCAGACATTGTAGTACGCCCCTTGTAGTAGTCCAATCCATTGCCTATTTGACGTGGACTCAAAGCACCAACATAACAATCAATATCGGGGCAGACAAATGGAATTCTCCTATTGTTCATTTTAGGTGATTGTGCTGTCGTTGACAATGGGTCGAAAATGACATGTAATCACTGCTAAACCTTTTGTTATTGCTAGAGGATCACCCAATTCACTTCTTAGTGTTAACTGGCAGAGTTCCAAATACGAAGTGTTTACAGGAACATAGTGAAGATGCTTTATATTATAGTGATGAACAAGTTCATGAGATGTTTTTCGTTCAAGAACACGTAGGAGGGGGACATTTGAATTACCGACTCTCGATGTTTCCACAAAGGATGCATAGAGAAATATGCAAGAGTCTGAGGCAAAACCAGGTGGATAATCAGAAAAAATAACTTGATCCATCCCGTAAACGGTGCAAGCATTTTTCCCATTGATCATATTCTGTTTAAAGCCAAGAACATCTCTCAGATTATCATTGAGAATAATTATTTCAGTGTCAACAGGTGAGCTAATGTAAATCCTATCATGTTCCAATGAATAATTAATATGGAATGTACCCATTTTTCTATTGATTGTACGACACAAATCTCCCATATTATCATATTCAATATATTTCAATTTGGCATGTGGATATTCACTAGGTTTAAGTGCTTCAACCCATTCATAGTCGACATAGCCCAACCCATTCATAGTCCAGTCGAATGGTATAACTTTTATATCATACACACGATCGTTTCTCAAGATGTCATAGGTATTTTTGAGAATACAATCGACAAGAGCCACTTCATATGCACCGTCAAATTTGATGGCGGGGGAGAGTTTTGTCCAAAAATCACTTGTCATATTCAAGTCATTGTAGAGAGGATAGGAAACGTTGGACATGAAAGTTACATAGAAATTATGGGGCATTGTCAATATCTTCAACACCGATCCAAGAATCAAAATCAGAGTTGTATCCTAGCCACCGAACAAGTAACTGTTTCTTACCCCTGCGAGTACGTGTCTTTAATATCTTTCCAATTTGATAGATTTCACTAGCATTTTTAACTTTTTGTAGTTCATAGTCATAAAAACCGCCGAGAATCTCTTCATCTTTGGTATCACGCAGGTGATAAGTTATGGGTTTAGTGTCTAGGATTTTTGCCACTTTAAAAAGTTCGGTGGACCACAAGTAATTCCCCTTTTCAAAAACATTAGTTGTTCTATTAATTCGAACGGTATCACCAACATTGAATTTATTTTTCTTCTTCTTGACAACCGATTCATTGGAATATTGTTTAAGAAAGGTGTCAATTGTATCATGATCAGAATGATGAACTTCCGTTGACGTAGAGTTGGACAATGATCGATGAGGTCGTTGATTATAAATCAACATGATTTTATCTAGATCATGAATAAAAGCCGGTTTATTTTTCAATGTACAATATCTTGAAACTAAAAGTCGAATAGTTCTTATCAATCGTTCGGCCAATGCAGCCTTTATAGGACTGTGACTATGATAGAGCAGTGTACTATATTTCTCTAGTACTTTTGCAACATGAGGATTAACAAATTCACTACCGCGATCCGTTTGAATTTTTTTATATGAATCCTGTTCGAGAATACTTTCAATGGCCTGAGCAACTTCAATGCCTCTCTTTGATCGCAATGGAATTGCATATGCATAACGACTATAAACACTGATTGCAAGTAGGATGTACTTGTACGGTGTATTGTGACGTCTTTGAAGCTCATCTAGTCAGGAGATCTGCTTGCATTATATGCAATGGGTAAAAGGCTTTAGTTTTTCGATATTGATTGGCACGAAGTCTATGATTTCTATGCAGAGTGTAACTTGATTCATTTTGTAGATAGTCTTGTACACTTTTAGTGTGAACACCAGTGACTTTGGAAAGAGTGGTGGGGGAACTTAAACTCCCCGCCTCACCAATATTTTCATAAACACCTTTCAGAATCTCAACCATTTTGAACGTAAACACGTTGTGTAACGTCCGCTACCTTTTGTATACTGGCTGTTGGTGGTGGTGGTAATGGTGACTTTGACTTCATACGTCTTCGCTTTTGTCTAGCTATCAGTGGTGTGCTAGTATTTTCCAAAATTGATTTAAAATCTTCTTCTTCTTCAAGTTCATATTTTAATGGTGTCAATGTTGTTGATGATGATGATGATGATGCATGTTCATTTAATTTTTTTAGAATTTGTCTATTGCCAATAAGACTTTTGGGGAAGTTTAATGTATTTAGAAAGTTTTATAGATGAGTGTCAAACGATAATCGTCCTTTACGATTTGTAACCATGTCATAGATTAAATCAAGTAGATTATAGCTCTTGCCCTGAATTATAATCCCTTCCCCATTGCTCTCAACTTGAATATGATCTTGACCACTTTCCAAGAGATAGGTTAGGAGTCGTTTACTTTGTTCACGATATGAGTGGGGCATTAGATTTCCAATTTTCAATACAATTGAATCCAATTCCTCCTTCTTTAATTGTGTTCCAGCAGAATCCTGAGGAGATGATTCTTTTTTGTGATCAATACCAGCAGCAGCAGCAGCAGTTGGCTTCACACGATAGGGTTTATGTTTGTCCACTGGGCGAAGTGCATCTTGAAGCAAAAGCAGTTTTTTATCATCCTCAATATTCTCATTGTCAAGGAATTTACTCAGATTGTTCTCAAAGTGTTCCACGGGTGAGAGAGCGAGTTCTATTGGAGTCAATTTATAGGGTTTTGCCATTCTCTAGAGAAAACTGTTTACAAGTCCTGCAATTATTGGCAGTAAAAGTGTGAAAAAGCTACTGCCCGCCTGAAGAAGTCTTTTCTTTTTAAAATTCTTTCCTTTCTTTTTAGAGGCCAATGTACGTACAATGGAACGATGTTGCTTTGCCTGTTGCTTAACTACTTCTGG
>JAQQPU010005793.1:6075-45485 GCA_029168905.1 Artemia sp. Kazakhstan ARC1039 | reverse complement strand
GTGGAGTTGACGGTTTGTGTGCACTTCACCTTGTGAATGCTACTCGTCTTTTGTATGAAATGTTAACGTCATTGTACCAGATAATATTCGTAGTTGGTTTTGTACCCAATGTTTTCTGTACAGGGCAACTTACGCCCATCCTGAAAAAAGGGAAGCCAGCTAACCTATGCTCCTCGTATCGCCCAATTACTGTGTCGCCAGTTTTATGCAAGCTTCTAGAAATACTTATATTGTCAAATGTTAGACACTGTTTTTAAATGCCAAACCACCAGTTTGGTTTTACAGTGGGGCTCGGTTGTGCAGATGCTCTGTTCACCCTTGCCGCTATTATGTCTGATTCTGAGGCAAAGGGTGATCCACTAGTTATTGGCTCTTTTGATGTGAGTCGGGCTTTTGAATCGTCAGTGCACGCGCAGATCCTTCTAGAAGCGTATAAACAAGGGCTAAATTTGTGCATTGTCAGAGTATTATATTATTTGTACAAAAACCTTAGAGCGCAAATCAAAATGCCCTCAAATCTGGTCGAATCCGCTGTTGTACCAGTCCGTAAAGGAGTCAGACAAGGTTTGGTTGTATCTCCGAGTTTGTACAACAATAGTGTTCTGCCGGCACAAGCCCAAGTAGCTACTTCTTGTGTTTCAAAAGGGATAGATGTTTCATTGATGACATATGCTGACGACTTGCTTAATTTGAACAGGTCCGCTGATCGACTATCGAAGAACTTTGATGTGTTGAATAGGGAATACAACAAAGTAGGTTTGTCGTTTAATGTGTCAAAATCTGCCATCTTGTTTTTCAATGCGGAGCAGTGCGAAGAAGAAATCCATTTGGGCGATTCAGTTGTGAAACCATCTGGAAGTATTACTTACCTTGGTTTACCAATCGGTCGAAGCCTCCACTAGTAGAAAGGCCCTAATGAATACAAAACCCACACCGTGCTGCCATCTACAATTTAGTTAACGCTGAAACTACATAATTTATGCATGTTTTTATGGTTTTTGTCACTGAGAATGAAAAAACAGGATTTTTCTCACTTTGATGTATTTTCATGGTTTATTGATTCTAATGGGGTCAATGACACCTCTTTCAAGGTCGATTTTTTTGTTGTTTCCCAGTGTATTATCTCCGGGGCGAAGTTTGCACATGCGCATTAACGGTGGGGAATGTATTGATCTAGGACAAGAGGGGGGAAATGGATTTCCGAGAAATTGATTGCGTAATCGACTAGGACAAGTGAATTTCTGAGAACTTGATTTACATAATCGAGGGGAATGTATTGCTCGACTCGAGGTGAATTTATTTGTTGTTGTTTTTCGTCCTGGTGTATTGTCTCCGGGACAAAGTTTGCACATGCGCATTAACGGTGGGAAGAGATGTAATGATCTGGAACTCGAAGGGGAAGTGAATTTCCGAGCAATTGATTTACATAATTGCTAAGGGGAATGTATTGATCTAGGACAAGAGGGGGGAAGTGAATTTTCGAGAACTTGATTTACATAAATAAAGGGGAGAGGATTTCCGAGAAATTGATTGCGTAACCGACTAGGACAAGTGAATTTCCTATTGAATCGTTACGGGGGTCCATATATGGGCATAGAATACTGCGCGAACACATGTGCTGCCATCTACATTTGAGTCTAACGCTGACGGGACATAATTTGTTCAAGGATTATCGATCGACTCTAATGGGGTCAATGACACCTCTTTCAAGGTCGATTTATTTGTTGTTTTCAAATGCATTGACTCCGGGACGAAGTTTGCACATGTGCATTGACGGTTGGGAATGTATTTATATAGGACTCGAGGGGGGAAGTGAATTTTGGAGAAATTAATTTACATAATCGGTGGGGGGGGGGACATTGATCTTGGACTCGACTAGGACAAGTGAATTTCAGAGAAATTGATTTACATAATCGCTGGGGAGAATGTTTTGATCTGATAACGGGAAACAGGATCACGTGTCTCCTTCTAAGCCAATCAGGGAGTCGGTTACATCTCATTCTAAGTCAATTAGAGAGTCGGTTACATATGGTTTCCCATTACATCACAATTTGCCCTTGAGATTTCGTATATTGCGTTGTGATTAAATTATCATATAGTTCCAAGACACAATGGATAGAGCATCTGAAATTATTGACAAGGAAACTTCATCTACATTGATTAACAATGTGAGTTCTGTTTAGTAAATTTTCATACTTTATTTTCAAATAAAATTATTTTACAGAGTCACCCTCCAGTAAATTCAAATTCAGGTAACCCCCCCCCCCCCAAACAATACAAACTCCACTATATATTGTTTATAATCGCTAGAAATCTTAAAATATGTTCATTTTTACCACGTAAACCTAACCTCCCCCTCCACACCCCCCCTGTTTATGACTTTAATTCTTCCATTGGAAATAATTCTGTTTTTGATAAATTTATTCTTTCTGTAAGCCTATCTAAAAGTGACAGTCAACTTCTGTCAACCCTTAGCTATTAATATACCGTTTCCATTTAAGCCGCCGCTAACTTGACTTAAACATTTCCGCAATGATTTAAGTAGCTGATAATTACTGTCACCCTTTTTGAAGTACATCCGCCCTCTCAATCCTTACGTTAACGGTTTAACCAAAAGGTTTCACAGATCAAAAAGGATTGTTTTTCCCATCGAATTAAAACAGTTTCAAGCAAAAAGAGATTGCGATAATTAAGCTAAGCCTACGCAACCTGTATGGAAGTAGAGAAACGAGTTATTTCCAAATTATGGTCTAACAATATTTTTTTTAGGACATTATGTAAAAAGGGGGAAGGGGCAATGCCTCAATTCTAACACCTTCATTGTAAAGTGAAAATAAAGTGTTTCTTCGCGTGAAAAGTAAGGGGCCGGGATTTCTATGAAAAAGGTACATAACTTTATTATGCGTAAATTGAATAGCATTTGATTTCCAAGCTTAGTATATTTCTCGTAAAATTTTACTTTTTGCTTTGCTGAAAAAGAGGGGAGGGGGCTTCTTTGCGATAAATGCTTTCTAGACAAAATTATGGCTAGGGGGATGGGGAGAGGGTACTAATTTTTCTTCTGTAAAAAAGGGAATCATTATTTCAATGCTAAATTTTTTCTTCTTTTAAGGACAATTATGAGCATTGTCCCCCTCATGAAAAGAGGGCTAGGAGCACCGACCCAACCCCCGTGCAGCGTTTGGAGATAGCTGACACATCCAGGAACGTTCTATACCAATCCCCTGTCCCTTTTCAAATCACCGCGCCCTCTATGAAATCTCTTTCTTGGACATTCAAGGTTGCAGTAGAAGTGCCAGGGGGACATCGACTAGCCCTAGAATGGAATGAATATGCACGTGATCTATTAAATGACATTGAGAATAAGAAGGAGATCACTAATATCACCGAGGAAATAAAAGACATTGTGTTATAGATTTCAGAAATAAAGCTTCATATATTTATTATTACTATTTTCTTAGGCTTAAGGGCCGAGGTTTGAGAATTTTAAAAGACTATTTTCCATATTTTAATAGATTTATTCAGATGACTACTGACTCAATACGGAATACAACCTGATAACCAAATTCAATATTTGTTATCTACCAGAAACTTCATGGAAAATGAACGCCACCCCACCTACTGGTAAAGGTTAGGTTAGATTGATTTCAGACCGGACAATGTAAATGGGAAAAATATGAAATAGGTTATAAAAGAATAAAATAAATGCAATAACCATTTCAATTCAATGGAAAATGAGAGGAGAGAACTCCGAGGGAGGATAGAGTATCTTTGAAGGACGGAGAGAAGTTTTTGGTCAACAGCTCAACATTAAATTTTTTCCGCTGGATCGTTTTCAGACTGAACAATACAAATGATGAAAAACATGAAATGGGTTATAAAAGAATAAAATAAAAAAACAATAACACGCTCAATTTAAGGGAAAATGAGAGAAGAGGACTCCAGGGGAGGAGGGAATGTCTTTAAGGGACGGAGGGCAGTGTTTTGGTCAACAACTTAACATTAAACTTTTTCCGCTGGATCGTTTTCAGACTGAACAATACAAATGATGAAAAACATGAAATGGGTTATAAAAGAATAAAATAAAAAACAATAACACGCATAATTTAAGGGAAAATGAGAGAAGAGGACTCCAGGGGAGGAGGGAGTGTCTTTAAGGGACAGAGGACAGTTTTTTGGTCAACAGCTCAACATTAACTTTTTTTTCCGCTGGATTGTTTTCAGAGTGAACAATGTAAATGATGAAAACATGAAATAGGTTATAAAAGAATAAAATAAAAAAAACAATAACACGCTCAATTTAAGGGAAAATGAGAGAAGAGGACTCCAGGGGAGGAGGGAGTGTCTTTAAGGGACGGAGGACAGTTTTTTGGTCAACATATCAACATTATATTTTTTCAGCTGTTATATTTATAATTTATTTTTCGTTGTGCCAAAGCAGTAGTTTTTAAGTGTAGATTCAATGTTACCCAACCTCCTTAAGTAAAAATGATTTATTCTAAGAAAATGAGCTGTATTTGTTAGAGTTTCAGAAACATTACATATTTATTTAATTTAAGCCCTTTTTTTCAAATATAATAATGTTTGGTGTGATTGAAACCGAATATATTGGTCTGAAATATTCCTCAACTGGCATTTTTTTTGAAGCAGCTTTCTTACTCCTAGACGATCAACGGCGTGAAATTCATAGCTATAAATGGAACGTCAGATACAATATGTATAAGTACGAGAAAAACAGATGGAGTCCAACACTAAATTTTATAAATCGAAACGGCTTTTACGTTAAAACCATAAGACCACGTAATGAAAATGGCAATGAAATAAAACATGTTCAAGAGGAAATTCAGGAAATATGCAGTTTTTTCGGTGTGCAAGCTGGTTATGTTAAGGGAAAAATGCCAACTGATAAAATATTACTAGAAAAATGTGATAAAAACATAGCATTATTCAATTTAGAAGACTTCAAATGTGAGAAATACCTGCATTCAGTACATGACCCGGAAGATGAAGTTTCGCTGAATGGGTACCGGAAAAGATACCTGACATGAAAAAATGCATCAGATATCCAAAGACCTAAACTCTTGCTCTTCCTCATATCAAATGGATTAAGCTTTTTTTCAAATATGTCATTATGTATTTTTTCAAATGTTTTAAATATGTTTAAGCAATAAATATCTTAAGCCTCAGCCGTCTGTATTCTTTAGAATAGTCCATCGCCATGAAAATTATACTTTCAGATTCAACATGCCAGGGAACACACTTTCAAGTTCACCCTGTGGGAGAATCATAAATAGTCACCCCTAAAATGGTAAGTTAACACTAAAAGGTTAAAGAATTTGTCTGAAATCACACTTTCAGATTCAGCATGTCAGGGAACACACGTTCAGGTTCAGCATGTAGAAGAACCCTAAATAGTCACCCCTAAAAAGGCAATTTAACCCTAAAAGGTTAAAGAATTTTTCTGAAATCACACTTTCAGATTCAGCATGTCAGGGAACACACTTTCAGCTTCTACATGTTGGAGAACCCTAAATGCTCATCCCTAAAAAGGTATGTTAACCCTAAATGGTTAAAGATTTTCTCTGAAATTACATTTTCAGATTCAGCATGACAGAGAAGTCATACATTACTTTTCAACTTCTTTTATATCTAAACACTAAATTTTCGCAATGAAAAAGAAATATATTACAGATCAATTCTAATTTTTTTCTGAGAAAATAAAAATCTTCCACTTCAGTTCTTTATTTCACAAAGACATAAAGAAATTTAAAGTTATATTCTAAATTTTTCGATGGAAGATACTTGCGCGTACGTAGGCTAACCTAACCTAACTTAACCTAACCTAACTTAATCTAGCATAACCTAACCTAACCTAATCTAACCTAACCATACTCGCCGGAAAATCCCCCCAGGTCACCTTTGCTCATGATAAGTTAACCTAACCTAACTTAAACATGGAGAAATGTTTCCATTTATTTATTAATATTTATTTATACCTAACCTAACCTATTGTTTTGGAGGTTAGATGAATGAGCTTGAACGATTGTCTTTAATAATAGAACGAGGCACTAATTTTCGAATTTAAAAATTTGAGGGGTAAATCCATAAGACAAAGGAGCTAAAATTTAATTTAAAATTAGAACAGAACTTTAAATTTTTCATCTCTTTGAGAAAAAAAAACTGAAATGAAACCTTTTTATTTTCTTGGAAAAATTAGAAGAGAACTTTAACATTTTGCACTTCATTGAGAAAATTTAGAATTAAAGTGGAACTTTTTATCTCCATGGTGAATATTCACGATCAATGTATGACTTTTTCTATCTCCTATGAAAAATTTGGAATAGAAATTTAAATTTTTTCATCTCTTTGTGAAAAATCGTAACTGAATTTAAGAAAAATTAGAAATAAAGTGAAACTTTTTATCTTCATGGAAAATAAACACAATCATAGTATAACTTTTCGTATCTTCTACGGAAAAATTTAGAACTGAACTTTAAATTTTGTATGTCTTTGAGAAATTAAGAACTGAAATAGAAGGTGGAGCTCCTTATCTTCATGAAGAATATTCACGATAAAAGTATAACTTTTCTATCTTCTATGAAAAATTTAGAACAGAACTTTAAACTTTTTATGTCTTTGAGAAATTAAGAACTGAAATGGAAGCTTTTTCATTTTCATTGGTAAATTTCAGAATTGAGCTAACTTTTTTCTCTTCTTTAATGAAATTCAGAAGAGAACTTGAACATTTTGCACTTCTTCGAGGCGAAAATTTAGAATTAAAGTGGAACTTTTTATCTCCATGGCGATTATTCACGATCAAAGTATAACTTTTTCTATCTTCTATGAAAAATTTGGAACAGAACTTTAAATTTTTTATGTCTTTGAGAAATTACGAATTGAAGTGGAAGCTTTTTTCATTTTCATTGGTAAAATTCAGAATTGAGCTAACTTTTTTCTCTTCTTTAAGAAAATTCAGAAGAGAACTTGAACATTTTCCACTTCTTCGAGAAAACTCAGAATTAAAGTGGAGCTCCTTATCTTCATGGCGAATATTCACGATCAATGTATAACTTTTTCTATCTTCTATGTAAAATTTGGAACAGAACTTTAAATTTTTTCATCTCTTTGAGAAAAATCGGAATTGAATTTAAGAAAAATTAGAAATAAAGTGAAACTTTTTATCTTTCGAGAAAATATTTACAACTATGGTATTACTTTTTCTATCTTCCATCGAAAAATTTAGAATAGAATTTTAAATTTCTTTATGTCTTTGTGAATTAAGGAACTGAAGTGGAAGATTTTTATTTTCTCTGGTGAAATTATAATTGAAGTTTGTTCTTTGGTAGAATTCAGAAGAGAAATTGAACTTTTCTTCACTTCGTTGAGAAAATTTGGAACAGTGTTTTAAATTTTTTCATCCCTTTGAGAAAACTCCGAAGTGGAAAATTTTTATTTTTTTTGGAAAAATAGAATTGATTAATAACTAATTTCTTTTTCATTGAGAAAATTTAAAAGAGAAGTTGAACTTTTCTTCACTTCATTGAGAAAATTTAAAATTGAACTAGAACTTTTTATATTCCGGGAAAATATTCACAACTATGGTATTACTTTTTCTATCTTCCACCGAAAAATTTAGAATAAAACTTTAAATTTTTTATGTCTTTGTGAAATAAAGAACTGCAGTGGAAGATTTTTATTTTCTCTGTAGAAATTAGAATTGAATTGTGTTCTTTGGTAAAATTCAGAAGAGAAATTGAACTTTTCTTCACTTCTTTGAGAAAATTTAAAATTTAAGTACAACTTTGTCTTTCGGGAAAATATTCACATTGGAGTTTTTTATCTTCATTGAAAATATTCACGATCAAAGTATAACTTTTCTATCTTCTATGAAAAATTTAGAACAGAACTTTAAATTTGTTTATGTCTTTGGGAAAAAATCGAAACTGAATTTAAGAAAATTTAGAATTAAAGTGAAACTTTTTATCTTCATTGAAAATATTCACAACTATGGTATTACTTTTTCTATCTTCCATCGAAAAATTTAGAATAGAACTTTAAATTTCTTTATGTCTTTGTGAAATAAAGAACTGATATGGAAGATTTTTATTTTCTCAGAAAAAAATTAGAATTGATCTGTAATATATTTCTTTTTCATTGCGAAAATTTAGTGTTTAGATATAAAAGAAGTTGAAAAGTAATGTATGACTTCTCTGTCATGCTGAATCTGAAAATGTAATTTCAGAGAAATTCATTAACCATTTAGGGTTAACTTACCTTTTTGGGGATGAGCATTTAGGGTTCTCCAATATGTAGAACCTGAAAGTGTGTTCCCTGACATGCTGAATCAGAAAGTGTGATTTCAGAAAAATTCTTTAACCTTTTAGAGTTAACTTACCTTTTTTGGGTTGAGCATTTAGGGTTCTCCAACAATCTGAACCTGAAATTGTGTTCCCTGACATGCTGAATCTGAAAGTGTAATTTCAGAAAAATTCTTTAACCTTTTAGGGTTAACTTACCTTTTTAGGGGTGACTATTTAGGGTTCTCCAACATGGTGAACTTGAAAGAGTGTTCCCTGGCATGTTGAGTCTGAAAGTTTAATTTCCATGGCGGTGAACTATTCTAAAGAATAAAGACGGCTGAGGCTTAAGATATTTATTGCTTAAACATATTTGAAACATTTGAAAAAATGCATAATGACATATTAAAAATAACGCTTAATCCATTTGATATGAGGAAGAGCAAGAGTTTAGGTCTTTGGATATCTGATGCATTTTTTCCTGTCAGGTATATTTTGCGGTACCCATTGAGCGAAATATCTAACTTCATCTTCCGGGTCATGTACTGAATGCAGGTATTTCTCACATTTGAAGTCTTCTAAATTCTTCTAAATAAAGTCTTCTAAATAAAGATGCTATGGTTTTATCACATTTTTCTAGTAAGAGTTTATCAGTTGGCATGTTTCCCTTAGCATAAACAGCTTGCACATCGAAAAAACTGCATATTTCCTGAATTTCCTCTTGTACATGTTTTATTTCATTGCCATTTTCATTACGTGGTCTTATGGTTTTAACATAAAAGCCGTTTCGATTTATAAAATTTAGTATTGGACTCCATCTGTTTTTCTCGTACTTATACATATTGTATCTGACGTTCCATTTATAGCTATGAATTTCACGCCGTTGATCGTCTAGGAGTAAGAAAGCTGCTTCGAAAATAATGCCAGTTGAGGAATATTTCAGACCAATATATTCGGTGTCAATCACACCAAACATTATTATATCTGAAAAAAAGGGCTTAAATTAAATAAATATGGAATTTTTCTGAAACTCTAACAAATACAGCTCACTTTCTTAGAATAAATCATTTTCACTTAAGGAGGTTGGGTAACATTAAATCTACTCTTAAAAACTACTGCTTTGCACAACGAAAAATAAATTATAAATATAACAGCGGAAAAAAGTTAATGTTGAGTTGTTGACCAAAAAACTGCCCCCCGTCCCTTAAAGACACTCCCTCCTCCCCTGGAGTCCTCTTCTCTCATTTCCCCTTAAATTGAGCGTGTTATTGTTTTTTTTTATTTTATTCTTTTATAACCCATTTCATGTTTTCATCATTTACATTGTTCAGTCTGAAAACGATCCAGCGGAAAAAAAAAGTTAATGTTGAGCTGTTGACCAAAAAACTATCCTCTGAACCTTAAAGACACTCCCTCCTCCCCTGGAGTCCTCTTCTCTCATTTTCCCTTAAATTATGCGTGTTATTGTTTTTTATTTTATTCTTTTATAACCCATTTCATGTTTTTCATCATTTGTATTGTTCAGTCTGAAAACGATCCAGCGGAAAAAAATTTAATGTTGAGTTGTTGAGCAAAAACTACCCTCCGTCCCTTAAAGACATTCCCTCCTCCCCTGGAGTCCTCTTCTCTCATTTTCGCTTAAATTGAGCGTGTTATTGTTTTTATTCTTTTATAACCCATTTCATGTTTATTTCATGTTTTTCATCATTTGTATTGTTCAGTCTGAAAACGATCCAGCGGAAAAAAAATGTTGAGCTGTAGACCAAAAACTGCTCTCCGTCCCTCAAAGACACTCTCTCCTCCCTTGGAGTCCTCTCCTCTCATTTTCCCTTGAATTGCAATGGTTATTGCTTTTTATTTAATTCTCTTATAACCCATTTCATGTTTTTCCCCTTTTACATTGTTCAGTCTGAAATCAATCTAACCTAACCTTTACCAGTAAGTGGGGTGGCGTTCATTTTTCGTGAAGTTTCTGGTAGATAACAAATATTGAATTTGGTTATCTGGTTGTATTCCGTATTGAGTCAGTAGTCATCTGAATAAATATATTAAAATATGGAAAATAGTCTCTTAAAATTCTCAAACCTCGATCCTTAAGCCTAAGAAAATAATAATAATAAATATATGAAGATTTGTTTCTGAAATCTATAACACAATGTCTTTAATTTCCTCGGTGATATTAGTGATCTCCTTCTTATTCTCAATGTCATTTAATAGATCACGTGCATATTCATTCCATTCTAGGGCTAGTTAATGTCCCCTTGGCACTTCTACTCCAACCTTGAATGTCCAAGGGAGAGATTTCATAGAGGGCGCGGCGATTTGAGAAGGGACAGGGGACTGGTATAGAACGGTCCTGGATGTGTCAGCTATCTCCGAACGCTGCACGGGGGTAGGCCGGTGCTCCTAGCCTTCTTTTCATGAGGGGGACAATGCTAATAATTGTCCTTAAAAGAAGAAAAAATTTAGTATGGAAATAATGATTCCCTTTTTTACAGAGGAAAAATTAGTACCCCCCCCCCCAACCCTCTAACCATAATTTTGTCTAGAAAGCATTTATAGCAAAGAAGCCCCCTCCCCCCTTTTTCAGCAAAGCAAAAAGTAAAATTTTATGAGAAATATACTATGCTTGGAAATCAAATGCTATTCAATTTACGCATAATAAAGTTATGTACTTTTTTCATAGAAATCCCAGCCCCTTACTTTTCACGCAAAGAAACACTTTGTTTTCACTTTACAATGAATGTGTTAGAATTGAGGCATTGCCCCTTCCCCCTTTTTACATAATGTCCTAAAAAAATATTGTTAGACCATAATTTGGAAATAACTCGTTTCTCTACTTCCATAAAGGTTGCGTAGGCTTAGCTTAATTATCGCAATCTCTTTTTGCTTGAAACTGTTTTAATTCGATGGGGAAAACAATCCTTTTTGATCTGTGAAATCTTCTGGTTAAACCGTTAACGTAAGGATTGAGAGGGCGGATGTACTTTAAAAGGGTGACAGTAATTATCAGCTAATTAAATCATTGCGGAAATGTTTAAGTCAGGTTAGCGGCGGCTTAAATGGGAACGGTATATTAATAGCTAAGGGTTGACAGAAGTTGACTGTCACTTTTAGATAGGCTTACAGAAAGAATAAATTTATCGTCGTAAACAGGGGGGGGGGGGGGGCGGGGGGAGGTTACGTTTACGTGGTAAAAAAGAACATATTTTAAGCTTTCTAGCGAGTATAAACAATACATAGTGGAGTTTTTATTGTGTGGGGGGGTGGGTTACCTGAATTTGAATTTACTGGAGGGTGACTATGTAAAATAATTTTATTTGAAAACAAAAGTATGAAAATTTACTAAACAAAACTCACATTGTTAATCAATGTAGATGAAGTTTCCTTGTCAATAATTTCAGATGCTCTATCCATTGTGTCTTAGAACTATATGATAATTTAATCACAACGCAATATTCGAAATCTGAAGGGCGAATTATGATGTAATGGGAAACCATATGTAACCGACTCTCTGATTGGCTTAGAATGAGATGTAACCGACTCCCTGATTGGCTTAGTAGGAGACACGTGATCCTGCTTCCCGTTATCAGATCAAAACATTCTCCCCAGCGATTATGTAAATCAATTTCTCTGATATTCACTTGTCCTAGTCGAGTCCTAGATCAATACATTCCCTCCACCGATTATGTAAATCAATTTCTCGGAAATTCACTTCCCCCCTCGGGTCCTAGATCAATAAATACCCCACCGTCAATGCCCATGTGCAAACTTCGTCCCGGAGTCAATACACTTGAAAACAACAAATAAATCGACCTTGAAAGAGGAGTCATTGACCCCATTAGAGTCGATCGATAATCCTTGAATAAATTATGTCCCGTCAGCGTTAGACTCAATTGTAGATGGCAGCACATGTGTTCGCGTAGTATTCTATGCCCATATATGGACCCCCGTCACGAGTCAATAGGAAATTCACTTGTCCTAGTCGGTTACGCAATCAATTTCTCGGAAATCCTCTCCCCTTTATTTTTGTAAATCAAGTTCTCGGAATTTCACTTCCCCCCTCTTGTCCTAGATCAATACATTCCCCCTAGCGATTATGTAAATCTATTTCTCGGAAATTCACTTCCCCTTCGAGTTCCAGATCATTACATCTCTTCCCACCGTTAATGCGCATGTGCAAACTTTGTCCTGGAGACAATACATCTGGACGAACAACAACAACAACAAATAAATTCCCCTCGAGTCGATCAATACATTCCCCTCGATTATGTAAATCAAGTTCTCAGAAATTTACTTATCCTAGTCGATTACGCAATCAATTTCTCGGAAATCCATTTCCCCCCTCTTGTCCTAGATCAATACACTCCCCACCGTTAATGCGCATGTGCAAACTTCGCCCCGGAGACAATACACTTGGAAACAACAAATAAATCGACCTTGAAAGAGGTGTCATTGACCACATTAGAATCAATAAACCATGAAAATACATCAAAGTGAGAAAAATCCTGTTTTTTCATTCTCAGTGACAAAAACCATAAAAAAATGCATAAATTATGTAGGTTCAGCGTTAGACTAAATTGTAGATGGCAGCACGGTGTGGGTTTTGTATTCATTAGGGCCTTTCTACTTCCACTCCACCGGGACGCTGCTTATACACCACGTAGAAGAAAAAATCCGGATTGTGTAGGGGTCAATTATTGGTAATAGACATCGGTTCTGCCGTAAATATCTCGCGTCGCTGTATAATGCCATTGCCCTTCCACATGTACTGTATATAGCACCTTTTTGTAAATACCTGGCGTCCGCCCAGTGTGCAAAAGTAAGAGTTCTGTTTTTTCGATTCGCGAAGTTCCTTCTGAGACTTCCACCAAGGACAAGTAACTCCTATATTATGCGTAATTATGGTGTATCCGATCCAACAGTCTGTGTTAACCGTGTCGCCGAGAATTTTTTGAAAAACGCTAAGGGAAGAGCGAACCCGTTGCTAGCCATCCTGTGCCAGTAGTTTTGCTAATGTACATCATTTATCTTTGGTGATGTTCCCTAGTGTGACTTTTCTTTTCTTTTCTTTTTCCATTTTATACTCCGTTTTAATTCCATGTGAATTTTCGGGCAATAAATTTACTTACTTATAGAAAAACTACTTTATAGAGCTT
This sequence comes from Artemia sp. Kazakhstan ARC1039, assembly GCA_029168905.1. NCBI lineage: Eukaryota > Metazoa > Arthropoda > Branchiopoda > Anostraca > Artemiidae > Artemia > Artemia sp. Kazakhstan ARC1039. The sequence continues at coordinate 32,029 of JAQQPU010005793.1, read as the reverse complement.
TAGAAAAATGTTTGGGGGGAATATTTGCTAATTTGTAAAGGAAAGAACATCTCCCGGAGACCATATTTTGGAAAGGCTAGGCAATGGTAAATTAATCACAACTGGTTAAAAAGTTGTTGGCTGTAAACACTATCGTTGAACTGCTATTCCTGATCTCTCGAAGTGAATCTTCTTCACATCAATCAGAACCAAGTACATCAGGAAGTTGATAGGACAAACCTTAAACTCCCTCCCAACTCCATCCTCAATATTGTCCTACTTTTCCAAAAGGCGTTGTAGTCCTTCTAATTCTAACTCCCGACCATTTCGGTTTTCCACCAAGACTATGGAGGCTTCCTCCAACTCCTTAAGTTCTCTTCTTTTCCCGCAGGTGCCAGCTGACAAGAATGGCTCCGGTAAAATTTTTGCAACCTTAATCGTAGACTGATGTCTGCTTCTTCTTTTTTCTACTTCTTCTCAATTTTTCAGTCAAAATCAAATGGGAATTGGACTCCAGTGTCTGCTATTTCCGAATGAATTTTTAAACTATAGCTTCGTTTCGCAGCTCTTTTCTCTCTTTTTAGTTTTCTTTACTTTTGCCGAAGAAACAATTATTACTATTACTACTAACAACTCACTGAATCACTGAGCCGCCTAAGGCCAATCCGGTTGCATATGCTCCTCCTCTATCTCAATCTTTTCAAAGCCTCCCTCTTTACACCCACCTAGAAGTTTCATTTTCAACCTGGCAACTCGTGCTGGGAAATCGTGCAATGGGAAATGGATTCCTGCATTAAATTTGTCATAATGAACTTCAATTTCTCGAACTTTCTGAGGAAAAGCACACGCTTTAAACTTTTTCTAAACCTTGTCTGGCGCACTAAGTGCGTCATACTGGTGTCTACCTTTGGATGCCACATTTCGGTAAGACAAGCTTTTAGTTTTATTATTTTCCAAGAGGCGACATGCAAAGCCACGAAGCATTCAGAAACCTTTTTATTTGAAACTAGAACATTACGTGTTTCATTTTCTAGAAACGACGACCACACTATTTCCGTCTCTCCAACTCTCCTGCAGAATACCACGTCCCTCCTCACTGTCATAGAAGTCATCTTTTGGGATAAAAGATTCCTAGTGTCTCCAAAGTCTCCCCCTACGATAATATCTACTGCCAGAGTAGGGACTAGGCCCTACTTTTACTGTTTTTCTTCAGACAGTACCATCCTTCTTTGCAATTTCTATTCTAACCTAAGCCGACGCGCTTTGGCGTTTGTCTCCAAGATAGTATTCTGTAGTAACAGTGTTGAAATGTTTAATCTCTGTTTTATGAATGGGGTCAGAGGTTAAGGGATGGGTGGCTAAATAAGATTATTCTCTGGTTAGACTAAACTTCTTTCCGATCTGTCCAATATCAAGGTTCCCAACATCTTTGAAACAGCTTGGAAGATTATGTTGAAACTCACAATGATTTTTGTCTTGGGGGGAGAGGGTGCATGTGAATGTCAAATTTTGAGGGGTAGAAGGGTTAAATATATTTTATTTCAATATATGCAAAGGTTAACAAGCATAGCATCCACAATGCCTCAAGAACAGTTGGAGACATTGAGTTGTAACTTCAAGGGGATGAAGTTTGATTTTGGGAGTGGGTAGAGGTAAAACCTAAAACATTTCGCGCATCCAGACTATGAAAATATTGCAAAACGTATCTGCAATATATTGGGAACGGCTGGGGGAGGGGGGTTGTAGTTGACATGCTCAAGTATTGTGTGTGTGTGGTGGGGGGGGGGGGGGAGGGGCAAACAAACTTCAATTTATTTGCAAGGAGGATGGCTAAAAATTATGTCTCCTATACTCCTAAACATTTTTGCAAAACAAGTCACTATGGAAATTAGAAACAATACCAGTATATCTGTAATGTCTCGAGAATGGCCCGGGGTATCAATTTCAAACTTTAAAGATTGCAGGAGGACCACGCGGACCTAAAATTTAGACTTAGAGGGGGGTGGAGAGGGGCTGAAATTTTTTCTCCAACCAACTTAAACTATTTTTCTTCATAAGCCCTTATGGAACCTATGATGTAATCATAGGTAAGTAGCGAAGCAAATCATTTGACAGTATATTTTTCCAGAATAACAAAACGGCGCACCTGCAGTGTAATGGGAACGGCTTTAGGGGTCGTGTTTATGCTTTCAGGGTAGCTTTTTTTGGGGGGGGGGGCAATTGTGCCTCGAATCTTGACTTCGTGAAGAGGAAGAGGAGCAGGTTCTAAATATTTTGATCATCGATCTGTTTAAAATTGTTGGCATTATGAGCTCGATTCAATTATGCACTCATTACTAGAATCTATTCCCGGTGAAGTGGTGATGTAGACCAAAAGAAAACATGGGTTCCAGGGTTATTAAAATAGCATATTTGCATCATACTAGGCACATTGCGAGGGATCAAGCTGAAATTTTCAAGAGTTCTGTGAGGTCAAGGCGACCTTATATTTTGACATTTGGCAGAGGTAAATCAAAAGAAACAATGCATCCAGGTTATCAAACTGTGATATTATTGCATCTTATGAACGACTTTTGCGGAGCAAGCAGAAACTTTAAGTATTCGGGGGGGGGGGCGAGGCAAGGTTATGTTTTGCGTTTAAATGGAGGAAATGCAAGGACTAAGAAATATGAACATCCGGTCTGCCTAGATGTTTTGGCACTATTTGTTACAATGGAGCTTTGATTCTCTTAATAGTGCAGTACTGAAGTAAATCAGAAGACTGTGTTTTCAGTCAGACTTCAGACTTCATTAAAAACTTCAGAGATTTTTTGAGGAGGGCAAGGAGACCATAGATATTAAGTATACGGAAAGGGACACAGTTAAACACCTTTGTGTTACGTAAGCATTGGTTCCTCCGAACAATAACCGGTGTTTTGTTTTCTTTTAAGCTTGAAATTTTTATCGGTAAACTATAAGCACAGAAAACAGCTTCAAAACTTTTGTTTTGTAAAAATGGGCCAACTTTTTTTCTGACCAGCTAGGTGCCGTAGTACTTTTATTTAGTCCAGTTACCTGACTTAGACTGTTGCTGATCATTTCAGATCAAAAGTATGAAATATTCTGAACGTACAAATACGAGGCCTTAGATCTTTGACCCTCCAATCCATCTGAAAATGACATACTTTAGTTTCTTGACCTGATGGACACACATACAGAGAACAATACTCGCTGTGTTGATTCGTGATCCCACAAAAAACCATAGACTGTAACGTCACCGATAGGCTTGTAACTTGGTAGACAGGGTGAGGTAGACTCAACGAAAACAAAATGATTTTGAAGCTATCGATACAGAAATAAAGTCATATAATAATTCAAATCTAAATCAATGAAAAAGTGAAACCCAGAAGGAAGAAAAAATAAAATGAATAATAAAGTCAAACTTAAACGAACAGAAATTACCACAATAAGGAGTAGGGTTACCGTTCCCTAAACCTTGTATAGGTAAGAGCGTCATTTGTACTTAGCAGAAAACAAAATATATTTTAAACAGCTTCCCTTGTATAATTATAGCATTGAAAATAAAAAAATTACTGAATATTCTACAATCAGTCTACTTTCATTACTTCTTACCAGCAATCTTGATTATTATTATGATTTTTCTGTCTGTGCTTTGACAAATAAAGACCACACTTAAAAATAAATATTTGAAACGGAAGGGGTTAGCACCACTTTTATTCATAAGCATTAATTCGCCTTACGACCTTATTTTTGCTTTGTGTTGTTATTGATGCTATGAAAATATATAAAATACGCTACTCATAATACAAATTTGTTTGCAATAAAGCGCAAATGACGATATGGGCCTTAGAAGGTTTAGTTCTCTTTGTGGTAATTGCTGTTTGTTTTATCTTTGGCTTGTTTATTCACGTCAGGCGATAGGTGAAGCTTCTTTAATGCTAATGAAATAAAACAAATTAGGATGAAAATATAATAGTTCAGAAACAAATTTGTGCGGTACTCTTCTGAAATACAGGACCCATGAAAGATAGAGCGCATCGAAATCTCAAAGCCGGTATTGATAAACAGGTTTCCGCGGCATAGTGAGATATTGCTCACTCCGTGAAAAAGATTTAAACGTTAGTTTTTGGGGGGTTTAGGGGGACATAAAGGTAGCTAGGTTAGGTTAGATTAGGCTACTTATTTAATATATGCTATGCTTTACCCCATAGCCCAAATTTGTTCATAACCTATTATATTTTCACCCTATTTTGTTTTATTTCATTAGCATCAACCAAAGATCACTCCTCGCATGTGTCCTGTATTTCCGAAGAGTACCATTTGGGCTATATATTTGCACATTAGGGGGGTAGGGATAAAACATAGCATATATTAAGTACGTAACCTAACCTAACCCAACCTAGGTACCTTTTATTCCCCCTAAACCCCAAAAAACTAAAGTTTATATATAGTTCCCGGAGAGAGAAACCCTTTGTTTTACAGTGTCTCACCGGGTATTTAATTTTTGCTTAGTTTTGGATTCGTTAATCCATCCATAGCAGTATCTTTCTTTGTATTTTATGTGACTATTCATTGTAATTTCTCTTCGTTTTGGGTTTAACTTGCTCAATGGAAGCAAATTTGTGTCGGTTTTAAATTCGAATTACTTTCTGACTTCATTTCTGATCGATTTGGATTTCTAGCTTATTTTGAAAAACTCCTTTTTTGGAAAATGTTTCTTTAATCATCAGACGAAGAAATTTTAATAATAATTCATAATGGGCTAACTTTTCTTTTACTTTCTTAATCCTCATTTCAAAAGGTTAGTTTGTGTGTGTGTGTGTTTTTGTTCCTTTGTTTTGGGCATTGAGGACAGATTGGCGAAACTCTGCCAAAACGTTACTGGTCGTAGATAAACGGTGTAGGTAAAGCGCGCACACAAATGGTCATAGGGGTGTCCTTCCCCAAATCGTCATAATATTTACAATATGTTATATCGACTTTGCCTTATAATATGCATGCAATTGGACTCAGGCGTCCACGTCTAGTGAAGGGTCACAAAATCTCCAGGTTGTAACTTCTCAAATTTAGCCTCCAAATAACGTGCTCCTCTGTACTAAAGCTATGTGAACGTGCCCTGTAGAAATTTTTTCGCTGTTCAGGTGAATCCCTTAATAAACTTCTGTTTATTGGTTAAGGTCATTGAGAAGATATATAAATAGATACTTTATTAGTGACTGAACCGGAAACTATTACGCATATTTACCTCGATATCTACAACTACAAAAACTATAAAGTGACACTAAGAGAAAAGAGAAATAAACACAACAAAATACAGAAAAAAACGAAAAAAAATACGGATAAAATAAGGGTTATTGGAATGTAGAATGTATTTTATCCCTTCGTTTTCTGACTAAAACATTAACATAAGACGTGGTGTTGTTTTTCACGCTATTTAACGAGAATTTTCGTCGATTCTCAGCAATGTTTTTATTTTTTCTCTGATTAAGGATTAATGATACTTTCGCATTATGCGGGCCTCTCTAAAAAGTCAAGTTTGGCTAATGCTAATGAAATAAAATAGGATGACTATATTATAGTTTAGAAACAAATTTGGGCTATATATTTGCTCATTAGGGGGAGCGGGGGGCAAAGCAGAGCATATATTAAATACGTAACCTAACCTAGGTACCTTCTCCCCCCTCCCAAAAAGAAAAAAACACCAAAGAACAACACTATAAATATCTTAGAACCACGCTATACAATGTATTTCTCTACTGCGGTGTATTGAATCATCTTGTAAAAACGGATTTTTCATTGCGTCTTCCCCGTTTGACTGTAGCATCTCTTGTTGGACTTCTTTAGAGGGGCCCTGATAATGCGAAAGTACCGGATTAATAAATACCGATGATACCTCACTTGTCTCAGTACGATTCCAAAATACACTCCATTTTTTAAATGATTTTCTTATAGTAGACGCCATTTAATTATAGACTTCATAATGACACTAATCTATTTGTAGTACATTTGTAACAAAAAAAAAAAAACAACGTTTTGACACTATTTTGTTGAGTTAAGCCTATGCTTTTACTGCTAAACAAAGAATTTACGGAAGCTATCCAAATAATTGACTCGAGACAATTTGATATAAAGGACATGTTACCTTGGAATAAGAGAAGAATTCTCTGAATTCCAGTCTTGAGATAGTGCTATGGAATTAAAATATTATCGTCATTAAATATCCACTAAATGGCTCGGCTCTATTCAACCGACAGATCAAAATTGATTTTAAGTCGAGGCGTCGTCATTTGACAATGTTTTGGCAAAAACATGGAGTCACGTCAACATATAGATAGAACAAAAAAGTATATCCACTTTATGTCGGGAAAATTTCATTGAGGCGCCATTTAAACAAAAGTCTGATAATGACAAAGTGGAATACCGGCTAGGCAGGAAGGCGCCCGACAAACAGGCGGATAATCACGCAACCGTCTTGATGGGACGCTGTTGACGCCAATAACACTGAAGCCGGACTGTTTCCGTTGAAGAGAACAGGTATTTTCTGCTTCAATCTCATTCACAAGACTGTAGTGGAACATTACATGGCTAATACCTTGTAAAATTTCATTTTTTATTGGAATATAACACGTTTTTCTGTTCTGGGCCTATGTAAGTATGATTTCCCATTTTAGGATACATACTTCGAATTGTATGTATGCAATGAATTTTCCATCCAACTTTATCTTCAAATAAATAGAACGGCAAAACAGCAACAAATTCTCCGTATAGGAATTTCATTGCGTAGCCTATATAGGCTACTATTCGGTGTATAAACTTAACCATTAAGGAGGGAGGGGGGGGGGGGGTTCAGATTTTTTCGTCCTCCTTAAGGAATGATGTAAGTAAGTATTTTAGGACGTGTTAAAATAGTTTTAAGAAATTTAATGTTACCTTCTGGAGAATAAATGCAGCAATAGTGCCAACTAATGCAAACCCACAAAATCAGCAGCGTTTTGTATAGCCTATAGATAAGGGCTATATTGAACCCATTTGGGTGGAGGGGGATCTGCGAGGGTAGTGATAAGAAAATTTGGAACCAGTGCTAAAAGGCGCGTCACTGGTAGGCCTATGCTATTCTTTTAGCTAGAAACTAATCGAGAAAAGTTAAAATTGCTAAAATTCTGCTTCAGCTACTTTGGCTATTTTGGAAAGGGGTTAGGTTAGGAAAATGAAACTTTCAGGGATGGGTCCACAGGCTAAAGTATGGGTAAATTTGTCGTTATTCATATTATTGACTTATGAATAAAGTAAACATACCAATTGATGCCTTTTTCTGTGCTCTTTCCAAATATAATAATCATTTTTGTCGAAAATGAATTTTACACCCACCCCTATATATACCAATTCAGGGTATATACTTGCACATTAGAGAGGGGGGGGGTAAATTTTGTTTCTGATGTAAATGAGAGGTAAGTTTAAACTTTCTCCCACCCCCCTAATGTGCAAATATGTACCCATAATTGGTATATATAGGGGTGGGGGTAAAATTTATTTCCTACAAAAATGATTATTATATTTGGAAAAAGCATAAAAAAAGGGCATAGAGTGGTATGTTTACTTTATTCATAAGTCAATAATATGAATCACGAAAAATTTACCAAAGTATGTCCAGTGAAGGTATTTTGAAGTACTTCCCTCAACTCCTTCTCCCTCTAGTGGGTCCTGGCCTTTGATGACCTTTAAAAATCTGTGTGTTATAAAATTGAATCTTCCAAAATAGATCTTCGACTTAAATGAAGTGCGACAAAATTGTTTTCGTCTTCACAACTTTGCTCAATCCCAATTTATAAGGTTTTAAAGATATGCAAATACATTTCCTAAATTTTGAAAAAAAAACATTGACGTTGCTTGAAATTCTACTCAATTAACAGGAATTGCATTTCCAGACCTAAAGCCAGAGAAAAAGAAACTGATGACTGAAAATTTAGATAAAATGTTGTTTTGTCAAATTTATAATAGGTAGGCCTATAGACCTGCCATGTAGGCAAATTTCAGGACTCCCTTGAGGGAGAAGTAGTGGAGGTAGGTACTTCAAAATACCGGTAAAGTTCTACGAAATCATATTATTGAGTTAGGACTAAAATGAATACACCATTCGATGCCTTTTTTTAGGCTGATTACGAATATAATAAGCATTTCTATCGGAAATGAATTTCAGCCCCCCCTATATATGCCAATTCAGGGTTAGGTTAGGTTGGGTTAGGTATAGCCTATATAGGAGGGGGGCTGAAATTCATTTCCGATAGGAATGCTTATTATATTCGTAATCAGCATAAAAAAGGCATCGAATGGTGTATTCACTTTAGTCCTAACTCAATAATATGATTTCGTAGAACTTTACCAAAATACCTTCAGGGACATACTTTACCAAAATACCATCCCTGAAAATTTCATTTTCCTAACCTAACCCCTTTCCAAGATAGCCAAAAGTAGCTGAAGTAGAATTTTACCCTTTTGCAAATTGGTGCTATTGTCTGTACCACAGTATATAACTGTTCTCAGAATTTCTAGTCCTGGCCTCCAATCCACATCTCCTTATTTCATACTTTAATGCTTACCCTCACCTCCCTCTTATTCCCTTACTTCGTTTAGAATAGCCCCTTGTAACTGATACTGATTGGCTAACTTTGCTTTACTACGGATTAATTCGTTTTTAATTTTCTCTTGCCTTACATCCAAAATCTATTGATCAAGCATTGACTAACCCTAGAAAAATTCATCTGCATCTTCAACCAAATTTACTCGAAGCAATCAAAAGTTGGCAGTGTTTAGTGAAACTGTCTACCTTGACATAAGGCGTTAAAAAGCATTGAAAATAATTGCCTACCCACCCGGTACACTTCTGCTACGTTGTTTTGATGGACTCGACTTAAATTGCTTTGGTCCTAAATTGAGCTGTCGTCGTCACGGTCACATGGATAACTTTGCCAGGACGGCGTTATCAGGGTAAATTGCATCAAGGTGCATTTTTTAACTCATTAAAAGGTTGGATATTTGTAACGAAGAATCTTCTGCGAGTAAAGGTCCTTTTGTATTTTGTTTAATTTGTCTTTAATGGGGTGCTTTTTGCAGATCAAATTTTGTTTTTATCACTTTTGACAGTGTAAGACAGTATTCACTGTCTCTCGAGAAGCATAAATATATCGAGCCAAGGGTAATCATTGATGCAATTACCCTCTTACAAAAAACACAAGGGCTATTTACTTTATCTAGAATCCGTAACTAAAATACCGTAATAAGGTACTTCCCAATATGTCCATAGGCCTATTCCTTTGTCAATGCCTTATCAGTATTAACATCGAAGGTCGCCAGCAAGATTTCTTGAGATGCATTTCAACATGCAAAGAGCATCCCTAGTGAATTATCATGATTTCGTGATTGCTATCACAGCCAAGGAAAATTTTGTTGACCCTTTCTCAATGAAAAACAGCAACAAAGTTTTCTTGACTCGGGTAAAGAGCACAATATTCTGAAGAATAAAATTTGTCACTGGTTAATCAGAATCTGAAGTAGCCTACCTTTAAGGTTTTCTTTTAATCATTGAAAACAAAGCTCCTGGTAGCACTTACCCCCCCCCCCCGCCTAAAAAGAACTCCTGGTGAGGAGTATCATACGCCTTTCTATATTTATCTGAAAGTTTACGGAGATGTAGACAATTTGAGGATTTAAATGTGTTCTTTTAGTCTAACTCCCCTCCCCCGCCTACGCAATGACCCACCGCCTCTTCTTCATAATAGCCGATGTCCAATTATGCATCACCAAAAATAATTTTATGAAAAATCAAGTCAATCAACCTGTTTAAATCAAGCATTAAGAAAATGTCCATGTTCACCATTTATCTTGTACAGGTGATTTTTTAGGAACGAATGCTCCATCGTGCAGAATTAGTTCGTCTGCAACTGGGAGGCTCAATATGTAGTTTCTTGGTACTTTTAAAGTGATTGACTTTATCAGAATTTTCAATAAATTGTCCCTCTGGGGCAAAATCATAGGTTGGTGCCATAAAATGGCAGAAAACGCCACTTTCCTGAGGCAGAGTATTTTTTGTCACTTAAAAAGGACACTAGAACTGTTAATTTTTGTTCGAATGAGCTATCTCCCAATCTTCTCCTGAGCCCACTTTGGACCATCGGTTTGATAAGATCGCCCTTGGCAAAAAAAAACAAAAACAATAACAAAATAAACACTCACCCGTAATCTTTCTTTTGGGAACAAAATGCAAAATTCCACATTTTTGTAAATAAGAGTTTGAAACCTCTACAGCAGGGTTCTCTGATATGCTGATATAGTACTATGATTTTCAGTAAGATCACTTGCTTTTTTAGAGGTTTTCCTCCTTTTTCAAAATCAGGCAAATTTTCTCAGGCTCGTAGCTTTTTATGGGTAACATCAAACTTAATGAATTTTATAACTTTGGAATCAGCATAAAAAATCAATTCATTTGAGGGATTAATTATTAATTTCTTTTTATTTTAGAATTTCGATTACTCTTGACCTTAGTCACTCTTTACTTACAGTTCGTTGTCACGAACTGTTTGATATAGCCTAAATACCTTTTAAAATTATTTAAAATATAATATGGGATAATTCTTTTCTACGACGTTGTCGGCCATTTCTAAAAATTGTGTTGTCTAGCAAGTACGTCTTAATTAGTAAGTAATCCATATTTTTTAGTGTGATTTCAGTTCTCAAAAGGCTATGAAAAAGAAAAGCATTATACGTTTCATTCAGAAAATTAAAAGAAAACGATTTGCTAAATTAGTAGGCCCAGGCATGTGCACAGGAATTTACTTTGAGGAAGAGGGGGAGGACAAAAATATCAAATTTTAGCGGATGTGGCTCTGGACCAGAAGGCCACCCCGTGCATGCTTGTCTGGTCGGGCTTCTTCTATTTGTAAGACAAGCGAAGCCAAAACTTCCAATATATAGCTCTGTGTTTTGAGTAAAAATGAACAACTTTTGACAAAAGAAACTTTTAGCAGCTACAGCGGAGAGATACAGCGTGTTTTGGCTATTTTCTTTATGTTTTAAGTTTCAATATTGCTGTCTACTTCAGTCAAGAAAGCTTAATTTATTTACTTAATTTTTGTATTCCTTTAGTTCACTAGAAATACTCAGGAATGTCAACCAAAATAAATAGGGGACAATATTACCTAAACATAAACTAAGCCTTCTTTAAGCATTTCAAATTAACTTAACAAGTTTTTCTTTGTCATAAATTAGGTATTTTTACCGAAAACATAAGACTTTGTGTTGTGTACCTTAGCATGTCTCTTTTCAAATATTGAATTTGCATGTGAAAAAGGAAAAGCCAGTAAAATACACATTTTTTTGTAGAATTTTTGCTTTTTAATTGTTGGAAATCCAAATGTTCTGTTTAGAACGTAGTGGCATCAATTTAGGAAAGCGTGAGTGTGAGAAGGGGTCTTTGCCCCCTCGATCTTTTGTTTTCCCTCCTAGATTTTCAAAAATGCCTTGTTCTGAGTTATTTTCATTGAAAAATGCCTGTTTTTGTTATATTCATTGAAAAAGTGAGAAATTTGTCCCCCTTAGATATTGAAAAAACATATTCCCCCCTAAATTTTCATCAACTGATGCCATTGTTAGATTGGATAATTTGTGATTATTTTGCATTAAATAAACATTTTTTCCTTAATTAAGTAAACTAGTCGGAGTTTTCCTATGAACAGGTGATATTTTACGGTGAAACATTACTTTTACCAGTTATTTTCTAAACTGTTAGAAAAGTCACACAGAATTTTTTTCAGTTTTTTACTACGATCAACTTTTAATTGAGCACTCTCCCATACTAGTAATTTGTTAAAAGTTTCAGTACGTGTCTATTAAACGGAACGCACTCAAGAATTATGCTCTGTAAAATCTAACAGAAACTGGTTTCCCTTCCTGGATCGATTATGATTTGCTTATTTTGAGTGAGAAAACTACGATATATGTATATTTTAATTAAATATTTAATATATAAAGGTGGTTAGGGGTTAGGTATTTAATATAATGCGTTCTGCGCGGCCTGCTTTTCACATTTCTTTGTCGTAGTTTCCATAATTTTGTTTCTTAAGTATTACATTATCACCATGTTTATAATCGTTATATAATCGCTTATAATTGAACGTTGTATTTTCATATTCTATTAATTTCTGAAATAATTAGTTTTTGCCAGAGTCGCACCGCCACTTGCAACAATCATATTTCGCTCGGCAAATGTTCTTAAAGCTCAAGATTAATTTCGAATGATTTCTTTTTACTTTTGTTTTTTAGCCAAACAAATATCCAAATTTGCAAGAAAAATGAACAAAGAAATGAGCCATGTATGGAAGTAACAGGGATGTAGCAAATGACGTAATGTATGACGTTTTCACCCCAAAATTGAAGAAACAAACCGGTAGTTATGTACTATCTGTAACACACGTGAAAAGTGAAGTTTGGTTAATGCTCATGAAATAAAACAAAAATAGGATGAAAATATAATAGTTTAGCAACAAATTTCGGCTATATATTTGCAAATTAGGGGGGAGGGTGGGGGGGTAAAGCATAGCATTGCTTATATTAAATACGTAACCTAACCTAACCCAACCTAGGTACCTTTTTTCCCCATAAACCCCAAAAAACAATAGTTTAAATATTGTAAACGCAATGACAAACCATGGTTTTCAATCCTATTGTCTATTGAAAGAAACCCGTTTGACTAGTTTCTTAAGCTTCTTTCCAATATAATATGGCGCGTGTGTTACAGATTGTACATAAGTACCAACAAACCTTGCTGTGACTTCCACGAATTAATATAATTGTCGTTTGATTAATTTGGTATGCTGCAAATTTTTGCTCATATATTCTTTCTTTAAAAAATGTTCCTTTCAAATGTATGGATAATTGGCAAATCATGGATTTGACAATTCAATATATAGTTTCAGCAAACTAAAATAATTGCTGCAAAAATGATCAATGTCCACTTTTAAAACTTTCGTTTTAGGTTATAGATTTGGATGAAGTAGAATCAACAGGAAATTTTTTTGAAAAAAAGTTTCATTCTGAAAAGGCATAATTAAATTAAAACACAAATGTAATTATTCTAAGATTTTTTTTCCTTTCCACTAATTTGGATTTGTATCTTGATTTTCTTCTTTTGTGATTTCGATGATTTGACAAAAAAACAAAAACAAAAAAAAAACTAACAACATCTTGTCAAAAATACATATAATTTTTCAGTTAAGCAAAAATGACACTCGAGCCTTTTAGAGGGTTTGGGGAAGGGGTAGCCCCGCTCTTGTTTTGGGGTGTTATTATTTTAAACTTATTAGCAAAGTGATTTAATTTTGTTGTTGAATTGTTGTTGATGTCATAACAAATAAAAATCAGACTGCCGGAAATGAGAATTGTTTTCATTAAAGTACAAAATGATGACTCTTACCTTTGGAAGGTTTAAGAGAGTGGTAGCCCTGCTCTTATACGTGATAATTGTGTTTGTTTTAAGCTCTACATGATTTATTTTAATACCCATGTCTTTTTTGTGTTTGTTATTTTTCTTAATTTGAAAAAGACGAGAGACGCGATCGGAAGGGCTCTCCCTGTTAGACCAACCTTTAAAAGACCGACAAATTTAAATTTTAAATAGAAACTTCCATGAATGGACATACAAGAGATTAAGGCGATACAAACTGGTATTTTCATTTTCACTTGTTTTGAATTGTGCTTGTTCAGATGAACAACTGACCGTTTTATTGTGTTCTTTCTTTGTCTTTTACAGGACTTTTCTACAATTTAAAAAATGAAATATGAAACGAAACTTAAAAAATGATCTTATGTCCAAAGGAACTCAAAAGTAAAAAAAGGAAATTAATTTCAACTGAAAGTAAAAAATGACTTTATGAATTAAAACCAACAGAAGCTATCTTGTTCTTGAGTGAGGATACCCTACTGGTCTTTGCGCTAAATTTTTAAACTGCTTTACTGAAATCGTTGTTGAGTACAACAGGTACATTTATCGTGTAATCACAAGTCTTTTATTTACCGATTGCCTTTAACAACATTTGAACAGAGAATTTGCCCCACTGAGCATTAGTTAAGTTCAACCATTCTAGAGGCATTGTGCAAATGCTTGTTATACCTTCTTTTTGGCCTTGTGTTAGAGGATACATTCTTGAAGTGTTGGGGAAATGATTCACAGTTTAGCGTAAAGAACAGGGGCTTAGGGGGCAGTCCTCCTCATACACAGCATAATATCTGTTCGTTTCAAGTGGTAATGTTACTTAATGTCGGTTCTTACTTTCATTTGAAAATACTTATTTTTATATTTAATTCCTCTTCATTTTTTCACACTACACAGGGTTATCCAGGGGCTACCGCCCCCACAAGCGTCACTCTTTATATTATAGTTTAACACTGCAGTGCTTCGAGAAAAAGCGCTCATTTGGTTTATTTTTTTCCAAAATAAAATTGAATTCTCCGGAATAAACTGTGTCTCCTGAATAAGCGGCAAGCTTACACCCCTCCATACCCTACCCTTTCTGTACGCATCGTCGTATATCCATCCAAACATATGTTCTTCTAAGTGAAAGAAGGTCAGAGGTTAAATCCATATTTGTCTTAATATTCATCCAGTTCATCTAAAGCGACTCTTAAGGAAGGTTAAAAAATATGGACATAAAGCCCCTTTTTGAGGCCTTAGATAACCTTCCAATATAGGAATCTGCTGGCCTCAATCCTAATAGTGAACGTGCAACTATGTTATGCTTTATAACTGATAATTTTATTGGATAAGCGGTCTATAATAACAGTTTATTTTTTATGGACTGCATGTATGTTTAGGGCAAAATGTTGTACGGCACGCCATAGTGGCGTTTAAGGCCGGGAGGCCACACAAATACCCTTGCAATAGTTCTCATAATTTTTAATCGATAGTTTCGGACAAAAATCTGTTTTTCGGGACAAAACGCCCGAAATAGGCACTTTGCAGTGGCGTTTTCTCCATTGTTACTTAAAAAAGGAACTGGATCTTTAAATTTTCGTTCAAATGATCCCTCTTCAGGATCCTTTCACTAATATACAGCTATTGGTTCGATACGACCACCCTTGGTGAAACAGCAAAGGGCGAACACGAATGCGTGACCATCATTCTATAGAAAAATACTCAATTTTGTATTTTGAAGATAGTAGCTTTGGAGTTTTCATAAATTTTGAGTTTCATTATAAAATTTTAGGCAAGATCGTAACACGTTTTAGAGATTATGTAACCTTTTTTTTTCAAATTATGCAAATTTTGATGCATAAATATTTTGGATAAAGAAACTTAGAATAAATGAATTTTGCACATTTAGTATTATTTTCTGCTGACAAAGGTTGCTCTTTATTTCACAGTTTGTCTAAAAAAATTACTGTCCTTTCACTCTCCCCCACTTAATCGACGTTTTTAGACTCAAGTTTCAGGCTTGTATAACGATACTTTGACAATTTTCGGGCCCTGATTTTTACGGCTTTACGGTTAAGAGAAGCTCTTCGAACAAATCTTTTTTTTTTTTTTTTTTTTTTTTTACTGGAGATGCATCTTCCACCCTTCTCAAAGGAAACACCCGAGAGATTCTATTGGTCACCTTCATACGGAAACTTCTGGTCGGGAGATTGATTAATTAACTTTTACTTGTAATCAAACAGATTTTAGAATAATTTTATCGAAAGACAAACAAAGATATGATAACCAAATAGGATATAATGCCGATATTAGTCGTTCATCATTATTACTGGCTGTGTCATTGAGAAAAACTCTTTCCATCATCAAAAAATTCTGGCGACGTACATTAGAAGACACAAGAAGTCTTAAGAAGACCAATTTTGAGGTTGATAGAATAATGTAGTTAATTTCTGGTAAAATATTGAAGAAGATATTAGAATCACCAGCCTTTTTTTGATTACGTTAAATACGGTGAGGTGGCTTTAGGTGCAGGCATGTTCCGTGTAAGAACTCTCATGTTAGGCTATGTTGCTTAAAGCACTTTGAACTGCACGGCTTTGGTTAAGTTATTATCGATTTGTACTGATAAAATGAGAAGTAAAGGGCTGGGCACACGTAGCTGATTTCGGGAACTGATTTCCAAATCAGCGCTGATTTTAAAAGAAATCGGCGTCGATTTGAGCTTGATATGTTTTCTAGTTTTCGGCACTGATTTACAAAATCAGCGCTGATTTTCATCATGATCATCATACAAAAAATAGGGATACAAATAAATAGTCAGCCAGAGGTATCTGTGGTGAAAACCCCCACTACTGAGCTGAGAACTAAACTGAGGACTAAGCTGAGATCAATCAAGCAACTATTAATAAACTCGAGTTTACTATTTGTGTCCATGATTTTTTGTTTTGAAAATTTTGTGCAATAAATTTTTCTTTCAACAAATTTTTCTTACCGCTATCGTTTGTCCACTGATGCTGAAATCGGTTCCCGAAATCAGCTACTTGTGCCTAACCCTTAAATTCAAGTTTTTCCTGAATGAAGAATTTTTCCCTCTATTATTGAGTTGAGCTTCTCTTTAGATGGCAGCCCATAAATAGTTTAAGAAAAGAGGAATAACCAAGCTAGGTCTTAATTTTTAATTGCTGTTTTGGTAAATTGGACATGTTATTATTAACGCTGTTATGCTTAATCTGAAATAATCAATGTTCAGCTTTTTGATTCATTTATGGTGTGTGAGGATCAAGCATAAAATATGTTAAAACTTTTATAAGTACACAAGGCATTTTGCCAAGGGAATTGAAAAATTCTTTGATGCTCCACCAAAATTGTATGGGAAACTAGCCTAGTAGGTTTAGAGATAGATGGGCCAAAGTGTATAAAATCATTGGTGAATTTCTAAGTGGCACTATAATTTGGCTAAGATGAAAGTGCAAATGTCATTTGATGCCTTTTTTTATTCTCTTTTGTAATTCAATAATTGCGTCTGGGGCTAATTGCATCTTGGGCCCTTAAAGGGGCCCCAAAGGTATTTTATATGGGTAAAGTTCTACCAAATCATATTATTGAGTTAGAAATAAAGTGAAAACACCATTCAATGCCTTTTTTTATGCTGATTACAAATATAATGATCATTTCTATTGGAAATGAATTTCAGCCTCCCCCTCCCCCCCATATATATGCCAATTCAGGGTTAGGTTAGGTTGTAGAAATATATACCCTGAATTGGCATATATAGGGGGGGGGGAGGGCTGGAATTCATTTCTGATAGAAATGATTACTATACTTGTAATCAGCATAAGAAAAGGCATCAAGTGGTATATTCGCTTTGTACATTAGTCATTAATATGATTTGGTAGAACTTTACCTTTATATGAATTGTCAAAGAGCACAAAAAAAGAATCAAATGATGTTTTTGATTTCATCCTATCTAAATTAGGCTATATGGCCCACTGCAAAGTTACCATGAAATTTACCCATCCCCACTCCCCTAATGTGTAAATATATACCCCAATTGGGATATACCCTGAATTGTCAACAGCAAACTTTTGAATCACAAATTTTTTTTCCTTTGAAAAGACAGCACTGAGAGAAATTTGTTCTGTCCTGTGAGGTTAGCATTATTATACTGACAGGTTAAATAATTGTAATTTGTTTTGCACCAACAAAACAGTTATTTTGTCAATACAACATTAGAGACAGGAATATGTATGCTAGCCTTTAAATTATAGTAGCCTAAATATACTACCTTAATTACCTTAATTTCACTTCAGAGCAAATTAAGGTCCATACTGGATCTGTTGTGCTCCGGGTCAATGATGGCAAAAAATTCGTCACTGTGTTAGGGCCCAGTGACATGCCATAGGAGAGGTCTGGTGGAGAGATGCAATTTAAGCCCACTTGGTAGCAGTGGCCATGAGGTGGGTATGGCCTGTAAAGACCATACTCAGTGGTATAGAGCTGACACCACTGCACAACAGCAACTTCAGATCAAGTATGTGATATGGTTGGGTATGACAAGCAGCATCAGCCTCCTAGCAAAACACTCATTATGATAAAGTTTGCTTCAGTCAGTAATCAAGTGGGACAGACAGTCCCACTCATATTTCCATGGCTTGTTATTCTATTCCTTGTCAAGTCTGGACTTGAAGGATGCAGCCATAGGTGCAGTTGCCATTTCAGCTTGAAGGCTATTCCAATTGTTGACAACATGCTCAGAGAAGAAGTTTTGCCATGTTTGTGTTTGACAAAATGTTTTGACAGCTTATGTGAGTGTCCTCTTGTATGGTGCTAACTTGAATGTTTGGTAAAGAGGGGGTTATTTGGTTGTGCGTTATACTTGTATGTCAGCATCATATCACCATGGCGGTGTCTGAAGACAAGTGTTGGTAGCTGCATGTGTTCCAGTCTCTTGTTGTATGGGAGATCTTGTAGGCCAGCTGTGCACTTTGTGGCACGTCTCTGAACTCCTTCGATTAGACTGGTATCATTCTCATAAGAAGGGGAGGTGAGGCACGTACCAAAATCCAAAACAGGTGTAACTACAGCCTTATAGAGCCTTAGAAAGACTGTACGGGAGCGGCTGGCTATAGTGTGTTTGAGGAGACCAAGGCTTGAATTTGCTTTTGAAACTGCTTGTTGCCAGTGGCCATGGAACTTCAGTTGTTCATATATCAGCACTCCTAGATCTCTTTCTTTGGGACTTGCCTTTAGTACTAAGCTAGCCAGTGAATTGGGATCGGACATGTTGTACTGGTGACGGGGGTTGTTGCTTCCAAAGTGAAGGACACTGCACTTCAATGCATTGAATTCAAGTAGCCAGTCTTGTGCCCATGTTTGGATTTTATGAAGGTCATGCTGCAGACTTTGTTGGTTTGCAGGCCCAAACAGCTTGGAGTCATTGGCATAGAGAGTGATGTTGTTTTCTGTTCTGTTCATCGTATTGTTGACGTACTATAAGGAATAGGGTGAGACCCAAAACAGTACCTTGGGGGACTCTGCTTACAACATCACCTGGTTTGGAGAAGAGCTTGTCGCCATTAGTTGTGAAGAGTCAAACCTGCTGACTCCGACCAGTCAGAAAGTCCATGACCCAATTGACCACGTCCAAGTGGGTACCTGCTGCTGAAAGTTTCAATCTGAGACGGTTGTGTGGTACCTTGTCAAAAGCCTTGGCTAGGTCCAGTAAAATCAGGTTCACAGGGATTCATTTCTCCAGGTGATCTGTTAGGGTGCTGTATGTCTCAAGAAGATTGGTCTCAACCGATTTTCCTGGCAGAAATCTGTGCTGGTTGGGGGAAAGTATATTGTTATTACAGAGATGTGTCAAAATATCAGCATTCACAATCTGTTCAAGGGTTTTTGCCACTGCTGAGGTCAGACTGATGGGTCTGTAGTTTATGGCTTTGGTACGGTCACCTTTCTTGAATATTGGGGTGACATGGGTCACCTTCCAGTCTTTGGGTACCTTTTTTGAGTCAAGCAACAGTTGGAATATATTGCATAGTGGTTGTGCAATTTCTTTGGCAAGCTCCTTCAATAGTCTTGGGTGCAAGTTATCAGGACCAGCGGACTTATTGACGTCTAGCACTTCAAGTCACTTTTGGCCGACAGGGGGGGGGGGGGAGAGTAGAATAGGTGGCATTGGGTTAGGGATGTCGTATGATGGGCTATGAGGAAGAGGACCATCTGGCTCATTGGTGAAAACCGACGCAAACTGCCTGTTGAGGAGTTCAGTGATGTCCTTCAAGTTGATGACTTCCTTGCTATCATCTGTACTGAGTGCTTTTACTGACCATCTGCTGTGGTCCTTACTTGATACATACTTCCAGAACTTCTTCGGGTTATTCTTACTATCATCAGCTAGCTTGGACTCGTACCATGCATAAAGCTGTTTAGTTAGGCTTCTTAGTTTGTTTCGAGCTTTTGCAAACTTTTGGTAGTGTTCTTCCTTCCCTCCTTTATTGTACTTTCTCCTCACAACAGCTTTAGTCTAGCCTATCAACAGAAACATCTCAGTTTATCAATTTAGTCATAGGCTACAGATATAGAAGAGAGTCAAATGCATTGCTGACATCATAAATCCAGAGAGCTAAAGATTTACTTGTCAACAGCATCTATCAATACACTAAACAAACTTTTCAAACTTATGAATACACTAAACAAACTTTGTGGTAGTGACCAATGTTAGGTTGAAACCCAAACTCAAATCTGGTGCATAACAAGTATCTCTTAAATTACCAATTATTATCAGCTCAACTAGTTTTGAAACTATGCTAGACACAGTAATAGGTTGGTAACATTCAGAATCAGGCTTTCCTTTTTTAAGTGTTTTCTGGGTTGCAGCAGTAGCTAGCAACCTTGTAAGAGATAATAATATTCAGAATCAGGCTTTCCTTTTTTAAGTATTGGAGATATAAGACCAATGGAATGTACATCAGGAACTATACCATCACAAACTATTTGATACCAATGGTATTCAAGATGAAAAAGTAGTTCTTCCAAACCAAATTGTAAATGTAGCCCAATACACCATCATGACCCTTGGATTTTTTCTTTTTAAGCAATTAATTTACCAAACAATTATCTTTTGAATAGACCACAGATAATCTAGGTGCAGGCTTACCAAGCTTTTCAAACATCTCTATCAGAATAATTGGAGGCACTAGTTTTAGTGTATTTGAACTCATTTAAGAAATAAGAGCACAACTTTTTCATCAATTGGGCTCTTGGTCTGGCTTGAATGACTTTTTTTTTTTTTTACAAAATTTCCATAACTGCTTTGGATCTTTTGCAATCATTTCAGCTCAAGCCACCTGAAGGTTAAACTGATGGACCTTCAAAGCCTTTTCAAAGTATTGTTTTGTGCAGAGAGGTATGTATTGTGAACAACCCTATTTTTCAGTCTACCACACTTATTCTAGATATGCAGCTATAGCTTGAACAACTGACAATATGCTTTAAGTTCAGCATTTTGCTACCAACCATAAACTTGAGAGGCAGCTCTAAATTTAATGCTAGGTAACAAAACTCTTCCAGCATGCCTTAGTATGTGTATTATTGATTCACAATAAAATATAAGATTTGTACATGCCTCAGAATCAGATTCAGCAGCTCAACAGTTTGTCTGGAGCAAATGATATGGAACAGCTTTTTTCTATCAAGTATAAAATTGCACTCTTATTGGTCAAGGGTCTTATCTATATTCTCCCAAGCTTCTCTGATCTTCAATTTTGACTCTCTTCTTCAGGTGATATTTGACAACAGGGCTCTTGATTGTAACACCATTTGTAACAGTACATGGTCACTAATTATTGCCTGACCCAACTTAAGCTGCAGAGTCAGTTGGCTCTGAAAACAAAGCACAGGCTGAGTCTGAAGTTGATGTTTTTCTGGAATGTGAAAAACATGAATTGTCTTAGGGAAGAACAGTTTATCCATCTGGTATGATGGCAAGAAAAACATTGTCTCTCTTAAAAGAAACCTTGTGAAAATCATAATTAAATTTTCTAATCAAAAGATGTTTCTTATTCATTTTTGATACTTTTCTGGTAATCTTGGTGACTTTCCTCTACCTCATACTAAATTTTCATTCCAAGTCATGGTCTTTGTAATATATAAGTGAGTACAAATTTATAGCAACCAATTGACCAATCAAAACAGCACAATAATCATCAAATGTTTCCAATAGGTCTGATTTACCCCTAGCCAATATGGCAAGACTGCCAATGGATTTCTCTATTTTTCACTGGTTTTGCTGGTGATACATGTTCTTTAATATTTTCTATAAAAGCTAAGACACCTAAATTATCCCCTATAAAAAAAATGTTCTTGTAGGCAACCAGTATGATTGTTGCCACATAGTACTCCCAGGCTTGGTAGTTTATCTAGGATTCCTCTGTTGATATTCAATGACACTATGGAAAATTGTTATCTCATATCTGGTTACTCATGTGCTTTTGCTGATCAAGTGCAAGGTACAATTATTATTTTCCAGACAGATAGCAGGTATTGCCTTCAGTCTTCCACTTCAGTTTCAGTTTATAGGGTTGTGTTTTGGCACTTGAATGATCAGTAGCTGTGCATTGAGAAAATATCTTGGTTTTCACACAGAGAGGGCCTAGGTGGCTAATTTTTGGCAGCAGCAGTACTGGCAAGGTAAAACTGGAATTTTTCCATGAGTACATGCTCAAAACAATTTTAGGTGTGTCTTTCATAGGTTTTTGTAGGGCCTCTTGTGACAGGAAGTGCAACTTGTGCAAATGAGACTTTCCAAGCTGATCAGCTCTTGCTGTGTGGGATCAGAGTAAAACTGCTTGATGCATCATAGTCTATGAGAATGAAACATATCACCCCATCAATTTGCTTTGATTTAACTTAGGTTTTGAGTCAGCTGTTGCTGGTTTTCATAGCATTTGGTTTTTGTTTCATACCATATATGAGAAAAATGGAAATTTTGCTTAGGTTTTTGAAGAGGTAGTAAAGTTCTATAAATATTCAAAGTTATTTGATTTCCTACAAGTTCAGCTTCAATACTAAGACATTTTACTTAGAAAAATACAGGGAATCAGCAAAATCAAAACTTC
The DNA here is from genome assembly GCA_029168905.1 of Artemia sp. Kazakhstan ARC1039. Classification (NCBI taxonomy): domain Eukaryota; kingdom Metazoa; phylum Arthropoda; class Branchiopoda; order Anostraca; family Artemiidae; genus Artemia; species Artemia sp. Kazakhstan ARC1039. The sequence goes on along the minus strand of JAQQPU010005793.1, from coordinate 9,466 downwards.
AAAATAGAAAGTCTCAGAAGGAATTTTAGTTTTGGAAAATCAATGTCAACTCCAATTATTAGAAGATTAGTATATGCCCATCTGGATTAGAAAATATTCTATCTTGTCTAGAAAAGAATTGCTAGGCAAGGCTGTATCCAGGGGGAGGTTACCAGGTTTAACCCCCCTCCCCCCAAATTATTTGTCCAATTTGTAAAAATTTAACAAAAATGCATATAAACCAGTTCTTGATGCGTTTTAAAAAGTTTTTTTTTGTAAAACTACTGGAAAAACTGCATTGGAACTTTTCTGCCCTGTTTCACAATTCCTGTACTCAGGAAAAATTTTGAGTTTGTCTCTCTTAGCACTCTGGAGTTTTGACTTGTGATACTCCAATATTTGTACAGTTCTAAAAACTATTGCTTTACAAAAATTGAGCTTGCTTGAATTTTTAGAGAAATACAATTGTACATATATTAAAATTTACTGTTATCATCAGTGAAAGACTATTGAAAGGCTTGTAAATTAGTCTTTTATTTTCTCCAGGCTACAGATTCTATAGATGTTTCAAAATATCACAAATCAATTTATTTGAGGTAATTTGTTGATATATTTTGAGTAATATGCAAAACAATAATCTTAGCTTGTTTTTAGTTGCAACCTTGCTCCTTACTTCTGTAGGCATAACATGCCTTTTTAAAATTAATCCTCTGAAGAAATTGTTGGATCTCTGTGTGTTTGGTCTGGACTATATCTTACTAACTATAAAGAACCCATGGGAGGCAATAGAAGCAAGCTTCAAATGTAATGGGAGATGAACAAGAAGTGTTCTCCAGCATTGTATGATGTTGGTTCTTCAAATGCTACAAATATTTTATACTGTTGTTAGAAGTGATACTATATATCTGCACACAGGAAGGGATATTGTTTTTAGCACTGACCCAAAACTTCAACATTGTCATTGTAAGTACCCTGTCTTGACATTTAGATCTGGAATGACAAAAAAAATCAAATGTTCTTCCTCCTCCATTGGCCTTGTCTGTGTCCTACCATATCTACCTGTCATGGTCCTAAAAATGTATATTTGTCTTGGTTCAAATCTAGGTTTTCTTGCTGCAGGCCAACTTTCTAATATCTCTAATAAGAAAAGAACAAATGGTGCACTCCAATTTTTATAGCAATGAGAGAGAATCAGCATAAACTACTACAGTTTATGAGGCAAAAGCAGGCCCTTTCCCCCGGCTCAGTTCCTGACGCAAAAAACGAAATGACGGCTCAATAGAAATCGCAAACGGAAGCAGCCAGTATGGAAACAAGCCCATAGGAAATTACTTCTGTTTTTGGACCTCTGTTTTTCCTTTTTAAGTTATTTAAGTAGGAAGGTATTTTGTGATGAGACCTGGGAGTCACTGCACATCTTAAGCACTTTTAAATGCTGGTCAACTTCTGTTGGAATGACTTCAAATAGTTGTTTCTGATACTAACTGTAAGAGTGAGTCCACTTCGGTTGACACACAATAGTCTCTGGCTCTAGGAAAACTGATAGCCATCGTTTCCAGCCAAAGGCAAGAATAGTTGGTGGCTTCCCAAATTCTGTCTAAGTTCCACACTTAACAAAAAGTACAGAGGTAAGGTCCTTTCCACTTTCTCGGAATAAACCGAAAGTAATGGCACAAAAAACAAAAGAGGGCAAAACTAATTTGTTGCTCTGGAACACAGCAAGTATAATTTGCATGCTTACTTAAATTGAATAATTTTTTTTTTTTACATTTCAGGTTTACTGTTGCTGTTTTGATTCTTTGGTTTAGCTGAATATCATTCAGCGAATATTTGTTAATACACCCAGTCATGAAATCCTGGGCAATTGCCCCTGTCGGCCAATGTTTATGTTTCAAAGTAAAAGGTCAAGCCTTTTAAAAAGACTTTGGAAGGCCTCAGTAAAAAAGCTTTCAGAAGAAGACAACGAAGAAATGGTTGCTATTGAACGCGCTTATAAAAGAGCATTGCACTCAATTTTAAAGAGAATCTCTGAAGATCAACTAGAATCACTCCTTAGATCTATTGAAAGTAAAGGTGAGATCTTATCTGAATGTGTTCATATACCGGATAAAAATCCTTCGCGATCCCCTTCTCCTGAAGGTTGCTGTGGGTGCGAAAATTGGCTTCAATGTGAAAAATTATTAAATGATTCTTCTGCTAGTTATGCCATTGTTGAAAACTTGAAGCTAGAACCTCATGCAGTGATGTGTGCCATGTTTCGGTGGCCAAGCCTGTCAACACCTTCGTGTCTAAGGAGATTGCCTTCAAGTTGCTGCCATCATGAAGATGGAAGTATATGTTGCAATCCATATCACTGGAGCAAAGAATACTCGTTTGGTAAGATTTATTTTGCCTTTCTCTTGTTTTTAATAAGGCAGAGCCTGATTTAATTTACAAGCAGACTTGTCTAACAAGTATGCTTGTAAATTATTGTCTAGACCAAGCAATACTCCTGGACATCACAGAGTCTTTGGGTAATTCACTAAGTGAACCATTTCACTATGCAACATGTACTACGGTGTTGAATTATGATTACACATTTTTTCTGTTTTACCCTCCAATCTGTTTTGTGTTACTGGAATACTTAATTGGGTATACATTTCCTATGATAGAAAGAAACTAACAATAACAAGTCTCGAACTTGCAAGAATATTTACTGAGGTCCGCTTCTAAGTGGGAGGGAGGTTTTATCTGGTTTCCTAGGGGAAGGGAGTTCGCACCAAAAATGTGCATTTTTAGATGAAAGTGTAATGATATTTTTTTTTTAACGAGATGTGCTAAACTGATACCAGGATATGAGTCCACTTTATAAGCCAAAACTGCTCTTTTGTTTGAGAGAAAAGGATCCTAACTCCTTCCCCTCGTCCCTGATCAGTAATCCAAGAAGTATACTGTTCTCAATATCCTACCTACTTGCATTATTTCGCATGTTTTTGTGGACTTGAGTTGAAAATATACAATTATGCATACTTGGAAACACGAAAAAAGGGCCCCAAGGATTGTTCTGAAGGACCCCCCCCCCTTCAAAGAAAAAGGCTGAGAAATCACGAGGAGAAGACAATCTAATAAATTAGCTTCAATGAGCCATCGGAAACCAGTGGCCTTAGGTGCTTATCTTACAATTCCTATGAGAAGACCCTACTCTGGTCAGTTGTGAACTATTGTTAGACGAAGGTTTTATTCAGTTATAGACCTTTTTTTTAATGTTAGCGTTTCTGTAATCATCTCTATAGATGTTTGTTTATGATATTTGCTACTTATTTTTAGATCCCTTCGTGTTTTCCCACTGATTGTGAATTAACCCCCTCCCCTCCATCATACCTACCTTCATAGAAAATCATATGCACAGAGTGTAAAATTTTGTATCTCCCCC